>OZ002742.1:27689178-27900499 GCA_963924295.1 Dioctria rufipes | reverse complement strand
TTCCAATTGACTGACCGTACTTCGAAGACAATCCGAACAGATTCGATAACTCGGACTACGGTTTACCGAGGTTTCGAAAAATTTGAAATTTTGAAGGCAGTTGCGATCAGATGATTGGAAGTCAGCACCGTGGTTGCCTGGAAGTTTTTGTTCCGGGTTTTCCATGGAGTTTTCCACAAAAGCAACTTTATGCAACTCATTTCGCTCTACAACTTTGTCGCAAAACGCTCAAACGCTTCCTTGGTCGGAAAAACTCTGGAAAAGCGTTTTACATGAATTTTTGCTCGATTTTTTCTGCAAGTTTTCACCATTGTCGGAGAGAAAGTAATGATGCCAGTTGATAGGGAACTTGATTCTGCATAATTTAGAAAAACATTTTACCGGAAAATTTTCCTCAAAAATGAATAAAATTTCGTAGAATTCTTTGAAGAGAGGAGCTAAGTAACGAAGACAAGTTAACGAAGTAAACAGTACTACTGTATAAATTCGTGCAACCGACTTGAAATGCTAGGAGAAACAATTACTTTCACTGCTTAAAAAATGAAATTTGTTAGAAGCAAATTCGCGAAGGTATTGCTGCCTTTCTTTTATTCTGTAATATTAGCAAAAATATATAACCAACACAAATTTATCATATCAAATCAAAAAAGCATAAGGTCTTCAGTTTGATCTGTACATCCGCTTTACCACTTGTTTTTTGGGGCTATGTTCACAATTGCTTTCCATTTCACCTCACTGCTATTTATTATCACATTTCATATTTATTAATAATGATAGAGATTACTCTATAGGATTTTTTACCGGGTTAAACTTATATTTGTTCAAGAAGGAACTTTTTTTTTTAAGGGTTGTGTGATGAAATAACAAATTAAAAACATTTTTTACCTTTTGCTATATACCGGAGAATAAAAAAAAAAGATCCTTCTTGAACACATATTTATTAAATATTGTACACAAGACATTCACCTTATTAAAGTACATCCTTACAAATTATTTATGTATGTCAAAAAATAATTTAAAAAAATTAATATTCATTATAACTTAACTATAAGACTAAATAATAAAATTAATCGAAAAGAAAAAACTAAAAAAAAAATATAGAATTGAAAGTAATATAAAGATAAATTAGAAAATGGACCTATGCATTTCAGCCATTTATGTGCTCATTTGTGCATCGCTCTTCCTAATACTTAGTTCTTCCAGTGGATCTACTTCTTCGGGTTTAACTACTTTTTGATTAACCCAGACATCGCGGAGTCCACTGCATTCTGAGGTCAGTAACACCGCTGAACTACTCGAATTCTGATTACTTACAACTCCTCTATTTAATGTATCAAATTTTTCTTAAAAACAAATGCTGCTATCGAACGCCTTTACTACAGTGGAGCTTTTCCTATACAGTTGGGTTGATATGCTTATAAGAGGAAGAATATTCTCCGTTTGAGAAACGCTGCATAAAACTAGCATGAACGGTAAATAAATAACAATCATGGCTTTAAGTCCCAATGACATTGTCATCTGTGTTAAAGGAAAGTTTGAATCAGCTTTACCCGTGCTTATGCAAACTGTCTTTAACGTCGTTACCACATGGTGTCAGAGTATGGGACTATCAATAAACTCAGGTTCAATAGTGCTACTTCGTTTAAGCAGGAAAGGAGTCTTCAGATCCCATCTCCTAAGTTAAATGGAATTGAAATAGAATATTCCAAAGAAGCAAAATATCTAGGAATAATCCTAGATAGTAAGCTTACCTAGAATCCTCACCTGCAAATGATAACTAACAAAGCCATGAGGGCGTTCAGCTCTTGGCACAGGCTTTTCGGGAAAAAGTGGGGTCTGAACCCCAAAATGACTTTATGGATCTTCCAGGGCATAGTCAGACCCATACTTTCTTATGGGGTAAATGTGTGGTTCCCTAAGACATTGAAGGCAACCACGAGAGGAACCATTGATAAGGTGAAAAGGATGACATGTATAGGCGCCACTGTTGTCTTTAAAACATGTCCTCAACGTGCACTTGAAGCCATTCTTGGCTTATAGCCTCTCCACCTCTTCATTCAGAGGGTAGCAGCAGCTAGTATGCTTCGAAAGAAAAGGCCAGATGAGCGTACTTCCTCCAGAGTGGGTCATATCAGTATCTTCGAGCAGGTCAACATTAACGACCTAGAAGCTCCAACAGATATTTTTGCCAAGAGACTTTCTTTTGAATTACAAGGTAACCATTAATGAAAGAAGCCGGATTAGATTAGATTTGTGAACGGGTGTATAGGCGTTAGCCTCGCAATCACTGCGACCAGATAGTTCTATTCTGAGTCCCCGTTGAATTTACTCCACTTCTAGGTTCAGACTGTTAATAAAGTCTAGAACCATTTTGGGATTGAGGTACCGCACGTAACTTGGTGGAGGAAAAGCATGTTCAAGGAGGAGTAATTTCCGCCTCGCCAATGCTTCGCAGTTGTAGAGCAAGTGCTCCGAGGTTTCTTGAGCATGATGTCTCAGCCAAGTCCAGCTTTTTTAGGTGATACCTTAAGGGGCAATGGCCTGAGAAGAGCTCAGTAATCATTTTGACCTCCGTTCTTCTAAGGAGTAGGAGTTCTTTTGTTTTTTCGCCAGAGGTGTCGATAAACCTTTTTGTTGACGAAGTCCTTGTACCCTTTTCCAATACAAGGATTTTTGTTTATTCTTCCAGTTATTTAGGGCAGCTCTGAGGTAATACTGTGAAGTGCCACAAAATGGCTTTGGTCTGACAAACTTAGTTTCCGCTCCTCTTTTGGCTAGGCCATCTGCAATTTCATTACCTTTGTGGCCCTCATATGCAGGTACCCACATGAGGATCACTTTGTTTCTTGTTGATAAATTTTTGAAGCCAGATACTAGATAGAGGACTCCAGCTTCCGCAACGGGCCCAATTCTGGTATATTGACGGATCCTGGAGGGACGGAAAAACAGAAACAGGCGCAGGGGTGGTTGGCCCAGAAGTGGAACTATCCATTCCGCTTGGTGCCTCACCTTCCATTTTTCAGGCGGAAGTCTATGATATAGAGGTTGGAGCTCAGAAAAGCCTAAATAAGGGCTGTACGAACTCCAACATCTACATCTATTCAGACAGCCAAGCTACGCTCCTAGCTCTTTTCTCTCAAGCCATTGAGTCGAAACTAGTTTGGAGCTGCATCTGTCACTTTCTGAAGAAGATAGGCAAATCCGACAGTGACTGTGCGAAGAGGAAGATGAAACCTCGATACATGTTATATATGAGTGTCCAGCACTTGCAGGTCTAAGGCTGCACAAATCACTGGAGGAACACTTGTCTCTCCGGATAATGTCTGAAATCTTACCCCAAAAGCAATAATCCGGCTTGTTAAAGGGCTCAAGTTTGCCTAACCACTATAGGGGAAGGCATAATAGATCAACTATGGTCGGGGTGTCCGCAAGGTCCTGGAGGCATAGTCGCCTCTACTCTTAACATTAACATTATCTGTTTGAAGAAAATTTTCTCTAAGTCCGTCGGCTTTATTGACTGTAAGCCAAGCACGCGAAATTTATATTATAAAATTTCTTCCCATTCGAAGAGGTTGTGCTATGTATCTGCTTTCTGGCAATTACCGAGCATCCTAACGCTTCGCTTCTACATCTGGAATATTAAGCGATATTTTTCTAGACTATGTACCGATTTTACATAATATTTTCCACCTTCCAGATAAAATTAGACTTAATTCAATAGAAAACTTTTCTCCTGTTCCAATAAAAAATTTTGTAGCCTCTAAGTCTCAATTAAATTTCTACAAAAATTATTAAAAATTTTATCTTCCAGGATACGAAGTAAAAACGATTAAGAGTGATGACACCAAAATCAGAAATCACCCCCTAGCGGCCAACTTTTGACTTGTCTGGGTGGAGCCTACTACCCTTTGAAACACCCTGTATCTTAACTTAATTTAATTCTGCTAGCATTCACTCCAATATTAGATTTGCTTGTATTTTTCTTTTGCTATATACTTTTTATATCCCAATCATTATATCTATCTAGCAGGGCTCTGTAGCTAACAGTTATTGTAGTCTATTTTTATTTTATATGCCCGAGCCCATTTATAATTACTATATTACAATCCTCATTTCTCTTCTTTTACTTTTTAAATCTAAAAAGAAAATGTTACAGAAAATGTAAATAACTATAATTATATGACTACTCCAGTTTCCCTATTGGGGAGGAAAAGCAGAAAAATGTGGTGAAATTGAAATAAAAAATAGACAGAAAAAGCTGGGAAAGTTGAGTTAATATTTTAATAGTAGCGTTACAGCTTCCCTTTAATGTGGAGTTTGAAGGCATTTGAAGTTTGTAACAAATATACGAAATTGACCCTCAAAACTCGCTGAATTTCAGTGTTTTGATTGAAAAAAATCGGTTTGCCCATATTAATTTTCATTTTTACGTCATTTTTCGATTATATTCATTAGTTCGGAACATCTGAATTAATAAATCCTGAACAAAAATATTTTCATACAACCTGAACACCAAATTAGTCAGATCTTTATAAAATTAAAGTATTTTCGTCAAACATTCCATAGTAAAGAAAAAGAAAAACAGGATCAACACCTCAAAGCGATAACACTCTGTGAACGTTCTTCAAATATTCCTAACCAACATAATAGCCTGGGGAGCCATTCAAGTTTAATTTATACCAACAGAAAATTGTGTGACTTTAGTCCGCAAATTCTAAACCTATTTCTATGTTTATTATATTTATTTATTTATTTATAATTATTATACGAAGCGTTTCACAGCCTTTTAGTCCAATTAAACTCGAATAAAATTAGAGCATATCTTAGTATATAAAATATTCCACCCATCACAAACCATTTCATTTTCGCAAAATGAACTCAAGACCGTAGATAATAGAAAACTGAATAGGAACCTTCTTAATTACAAACAGCTTTTATAGTAAGTGATTTTAATTAGTACAAGTGCTTAATATCTTTCGAAGGAACTTCGAAATGCGTAGGTACTTTTAACTAACCCTTTAGCTTTTAGCGCCAGCTGTTGTCGATTGTCGTAGATTTTGTTGATATTAAAAAAAAAAAACTCTTAGAATCGCATCAGCTGTTAAGCTCCAAGCATTTATTTTTATTAAGTGAACACCCACAGTGGGTAAGTACATAACAAGTTAATTTAATTAATTCAATTTAGTTACCTAAGTATGAACTTACTTTCCAATGCCCACATATCTTTATTCACAATTGCTAGAAGAATTTCCTCAGTATGATTTGCACACAAATTACTATTCACGCTTCTAATACCATTTTCATCCATTTTCTGTGATAACAGAAGTTGTTTAAAAAACAAATTACTTAGATCGTGATGTGTTATGAAGGATTTCAAACGACTTTCATTGTAAGACACTCTCTTTCCATCACTAAATGTGCATCCTACTAGGATGAACACTAAAAGCGCGCGGCATGTCATCATGCATCAAACAGTCAACAACTTTAACTAAGTAGTTAATTCTAGAAAAATTGATTCACCATCTATTCAGTCTCACATTTATATTATTACCGATATACCTGGTACTTACGTATCACAATATTATCAGAGTTTGATTACATCGTTATTAGATATTAAATGAGTGCGATTCATTGTATATCATGTTCCATTTCCATAAGACTTTAAGAGTCCCACGACAAACAGGTGTCAACACTATCGAGAATAATCGATTCAATCTTATCGGTTTGGTTAGTGTAAAATTTAAAATATCATTTTGATGATAAAAAAAATTTTGGGAATTCGATAATAAAAAAATAAGAGTCATTCCGTTTGTATACCAGCTTCGGTACATCTCATGATTTTTGATAAGAAAAGAACAAAGCCATTCAGAAAATATCGATGGTCTTGAACTTGTGTGTATGTAATAATCAATAAAATTATGAAATTGTCTAGCGACTCCACTTAACAATCTCGTAGGAAGTAAATTGAATGCGGAATTGCCTTGAAATAAAAGCAAAATATTTTTAACTTTTTAATATATTTATTTATTTAATGAAATATATTGTCACAAATAATGTAAAGCAAAAAAAAAAAAAAATTAGTTGAATGAACTCAAAAGCTAGAGTCATCATACAAAATATATCGAATATAATCTAATTATACATATTCAAACAAAAATTGATTGAGGAAGCTAATGTTTTGTCAAAGATTAAAGTCAGATTTGAGACATTGATAAAACAAATTTCAACAAATGGTTTTAAATATTGCGCCAGACGAATTTACTGAAACTTTTCGCAATCTGTTGATTAAGACCTACCAGTAGCGTTTATTAGATTTCACCACTAAAATTGTTTCAACTACAACTTCTTCTTCTACTATGTACCTACAACCTGTTTAGAAATTTAAATGTTTCAAAAGTTTTTAATACAATATTTTCATTGACCAAGCTTGTTCAAAGTTATTTGGAGTCACGACATGATACTACCACAAGACCATTATAATGTTTCTATGAGCCAGAGTTGACGTAGAATTGAGTTATCGTTAAGTTTTTCTGGCTGAATTAACTCGTTGCTGTTTCTATGGATAGTTTCTGAATTGAGTTAAAAACTGAATATTTCGTATAAGCTTGTAGGTGAACAATTTCTTGTCTATGTATAGTAGACTGAAAATAATTTCTATGCATTTGCAAAATGCGGTTAGAGATAACCATACTGATGAGACCTTTTTGAATGCTTTGTCGAAAAATTCCATTTATTCTTCATTTTCAATGCACTTTACAAATTCATAAAAATAATTTTCAATTGAATTTCAGTCTATGTAGATGAGAAATTGTCCACCTACAAGTTTCAGTTGGTTTATCTGAGTGCAATATCACGACAAAGAAAATAATCACCCAATTTGAAAAGTGCAATGAGAAAACTTTCTACTAAAAAAATTCGCCAAAAGAATAGATTAAAAAAAAAAAAGGTCCCAAAATTGCTGAAATACGATCGTGAATTCTAATGATTTTGACGAGTGGATAAGGTTATGTTCAGTTAGAGTGGCGGTCATCGCCTGAACCTTTGCGATCAGCATCACTTAGACCAAAATTTGTCACGCCCGTTATTGTGGCGTGAGCGCAGTTAGCTCCTGGAGGATTGGATATGGGGTTTCCTAAGTAGATAGAGAGATATTGGAACTCACGTCTCACATTACTAAATATATTACAAATCCAGCATAAAACCTATCATTTTTGGGCGCCACGTAGTTTTTCTTTATCTCGGGGAAACCACGAAAACTCCTGCTTTGGTTTTTCACGTCAACGATATTATTTCACGCACAGGATATCAGTGCCAACTCTTATTTTATTAATTCAGCTTCAATTCAACAGATATAAAAAGAAATTCTAAGCGTAATCCAAACATGCTTCCCTTTTCAATTTCTCTATATGTGTATATGCACATTTCGATTTAAATTATTTGAATTAGGCAAAAGTAAGCAATTTACAAAATTTAAAGTAGAAAAATTGGAATTTAATATACCTACTTGCCTCATCAACCAGCACATGGTCAGCCTTTGTTAATTCTCTTTTTCCATTCCAAATTTTTCCTTTTTGCCCGAGTGTTTGATTCAGCACCCAGATTCATTTTTCTTTTTGTTTCTTTTCTTTTTAATATTTTTCTTTCGTAAATTTGTTTTCTTTTTAAATATGGATAATTGTCTTTTTTTTTTTAATATAATTGTTTTTTTTTTGCTCTTGTCAAATATGATTACACTTTTACTTTACAACTTTGACTACCGGAAGCAGAATCTCTCGCTCCGTTTTCGTTCACTCATTTCGGACAGAGTTTCGTTATGGCATTATTTCAGAGAAGTTTATGGGGAGAATACTAGCATATTCATAGGTCGCTCCTATTATAGGTCGCTTCTATTATATTATAATCTGTTTTATTTTGTTATACATATGTTTGTTTAGGTTATGTTTAGTGGGAGTTGGATCAAACTTAAAAAATTCATACGATTCCGAATAATATATTGTACCAGTGATGATTGAGGAATGCCAAGATTGATATTGACGAAAAATATTCATACAAAATTTGAAATTTGAATTACAAAAAAAAAAAAAAAAAAAAAATACAAATATAATCATTATCGACAAAAAAAGGAATATAGGTATATGAATGTAAATTACTGGCTGAAAGAAAACTACTAAAATATATATATACATATATTTTCTAAAATGCATAAACGGAATACAGCATGCATTACGTATTCAAAGAAAATTATTAACAATATAAGTACAAGCTAAGCTTTGTTTGCCAGTTAACTTATGAAGTTGCATTTGTGTGTTGAAAATGTGTGCGTGTTAAGCTGTGTGTATTTTATCCTGTTTGTTTCGATCTAGTTATTTGTTTGCATGGACTATTGGATTGTATGGGTTTACTCCTGTTTGTATCGTTTGGTTGGTTGTGCTTTCGGTGATACATTTAGATGTGCTTGATCTATGTGAACTATCCCAGCAAACATTACGATTGGCCTACGAATCGCTTTTAAGGAGGTAAATGTTGCATCGCATATGAATCATGTAAATAATTCATTTTATGATCGCCATGGCGAAAAATATTTTTATCTTTTGGCGTTTGCTTTTCATTCGCAGACGTATTGCTATTTTATCGCATGCAAGTGATTTTTTGTTACCGGATTTATATGCATTTTGATCGCTAACGTTCAACTTGACGGGGGTAAATATTGCTTCGCATATGAATCGTGTAAGTAATTCATTTTATGATCACCATGATGATAAATATCCTTATTTCTTGCGTTTGCTTTTTCTATTCGACCGCACTTGAAGAAAGAATAACTGCAAATGAAACAATTTCCAAAGAGACAGTAGTGAAATATTGTCGATAACGGTAAAATGTCTCGCTTTCATCACATCTAGTACCACCAATCTAGGCAAGAAAAGTGCAGTAATATGGCAACAAGAAAGCGATTCGTAATGTTTTCGGAAACCTAATTGACTTTAAATCTCGAACTATCGCCAAAAAATCGTCATGGTAATAAAATGGCAACACAATTTTTATTGCCACAGCAATTTATCGCCACAGCAATTTATCGCCACAGCAATTTATCGCCACAATGTTTGCTGGAATGCTAATTGGCTTGTATGTGATTTTCCTCTGTTACCGATTCCATCTTGTATGCCCCACATTTCTATCTATCGTATTTTGTACACTGGAAGTAAAAAAAAAACTCAGCAGAATCAAGGTATTCAAAAATATACGAGAAACGATACATAACATTTCCTCCCCATCTCTCGAAAGGTTTTGGTGATTTAAATCAAAAGCTTTGCCCAACAACACTAGCATGAGGTACAAAAATCTCACCATGAACACATCAAACTTGTCAGCCCTTCCTTATAGTTTTGATTGGTTTCATTTTAAGGCTAACTACTAATGAAGCATATAACTACATACTAAGGTACTAATTTTAAAACTGAGCAAGACATCACATCCTTCTACGAGACCGTACTAAACTTCAATATAATTTTCTATTCTTTCACATAAAACTTTACTAGAGGCCGAACACAAAGAAAAGATTCTTAGTAGGTAAAGAAAATCATTGTTTGAACGTGGTAGTGGCCCAGTGAAGTCGACGGTAATGACCTCCCATTGGGTAATCCGGATGTTTGCGTTGATCCGAGTTGAGACGAGTGGATAAAGGCACGTGCAGTTTTTTATGTGCAAAAATTAATTGCAACCTTAATTGCAATCAAGCTCTCAATATGTGCGAAAATCTTTGAGTACGGAAATAAGAGTTACAATAGCACTATATAAATATGCGCCTCATTTAAAATATAGGGTGGTAACAAATCAGTTGGGGCTCACAAACACTCAGTTTATAAAAGCATAAAACAATTTTGTACAGCTTTCGTTAAAGTATTTTTGCTGAACGAAATTAAAATGTCAATTTTGGAAACCCCTGTCTTACATAACATTACTGAAATCCGCAAACTGCCAGTTAGAGGATGTAGAATAAGAGCTGCTATTAGTGAAAACGACAGACAATTTCCACAGCAAAACTTTTCAGTTATTCGAAGTACTTAGAGCAAAACAAAGTAAACATTTTTCTTAAGATATATTCCATAGTTCTGAGATTAATAAACAGGGTGTTTCCACCTAGGTGGTCCATAGAGTAGGAGGTGACAGTACTCATCTAGAGAGAGAGGTGGGGGTCCATATCAACAGTTTCGGAGTTACAGGGCGATTAAGAAAAAAAGCTAGTTTTTCACAAAAACCCTGTATCTTAAAAACTATAGAGTATACGGTCACTATTAAGAGCTCATTGCATTCAGAGCTTTATAGCCTTTCCAACGACTTCCCCTCAATCAGCCCCATACTCCTCTCAACTAACGAGTTATTGTGACCTAAATTAAAAATTTCGAATTTTCTTAACTTTTTATACTTTGACCTTTTTTGTTTTTTCATTAAAACTATAAACTGTGGACTCTCCTCCTTAATTTGACCTATTACACCCCATGTGCATCTGTAGCCGTTAAGGAGATACTAACTCATAACATATTCAAGTCATACCGAAAATCGACGATATTTTTTTAAAATGGCGTGTTTTCAGTCACTAAGGAAACAAATTATCTTTGAGAATTGGTTTGAGAATAGCCGCATTTACTGGCCTATTATCAGTTTCGTGTTAGTACACCTCAAATTTTTATATTTTAATTAAGGTTCAATTCCAGCGTTAAGGTGAAGCTACACGGCATGGCAGCGGGAGACTGGCATCCAGAGACCACTTTTTTGATCTTTGGAGACTCATAGACTTTGAAAACGCAAAAAAATTCGAAACAGCCCAAATTTCTAGAGACTTTTTTGTCTCCGGTCTCCTGTCATGTTTTTCAAATCAAAGAGGTATTCATAAGCTCGATCTTCGGTCTCCTGAGACTATTTGTTAATGAGTTACTAACTCATAAGAATAAGAAGAAGAACAAATTTTACCAAACGAAATTATTACAAGCTGCCCATTGCTTAATCAAAATAGGAGGTCTAAGGATAAAACTTTGAATGCGAGAGGTAGACAACTTCTGGATCTATGTTCAGACCATGGCCTAGGAATTTTAAATGGCAGATCAAAATCTGACTCTGAAGCGAAATTGACCTTTATCGGAAATATGGGAGTATTCGGTATAGACTTGGCATTAGTTTCATTTGATAAGCTTTATCAGATTCTAGATTTCAAGGTGGAATCAGAGATATATTCGGATCATCTCTCCGTAAGCTTACGTGTAAATGTTAGCTGTGCGGAAAGTCTAGCTAGAATTATGAGGGAATTGTCGCTATTGGCAAAACTGAATTGGAAAATGCAAAGAGAAAACCTGTTTCACACTAAGCTGGGATTGAATACGGTAACAGTTACCCAGAGAAACGATAATCTGGAGCTGAAAATTCAAATGTTCACAGATCTAATCATGAGATCAGCCCCGCAATTTAAAATGCCGAAAAATTCGAAGTTTAGACAGCCACGGTTTGGCTATGAATGCCTGGAGGCGAGTCACAGGTCCTTTAGCTTGCTAGAAATTTTTCGTAAAAACGATTCTCGGTTTAATAAGCTATTGTACACCAATGCCAACAGAGAATTCAAAGTTTTATGCAGGTCTAAAAGAAAACATTAGAATGAATTAAAAGATCCTAGTTACACGAGTAAAATAAGTTAATTAATACTAAGTAGATATATTATAAATTCAACGTGCGCCCGATGTAAATGCGAAAGAGTCTCGAGAATAACTAACGTCTGAACTGCAATCTCTCATTAAAAATGGTGAGATAGTGTAGGTGATCACTTTGGGCGTAAAAATTATCACAAATCCAAATCAGTTTATGTTCGCTACCCCTTTTACATCAGTAGAAGAACTGGATGCTGAAATAAATGTGGAGGAACTAAGAATGGTTTTGACTAAGGCAAAATCGAATAATGCCCCCGGACTTGATGGTATACCAGTTGAATTTTACAAGCATTCCCCAGAGAACTGTCGGAGCCTTTAATGCGATTCACAATGCAGGGACTGCGCCAGCAAGATTTACGCGCTCCTTAATCTTCCCAATATACAAAAAAAAAAGGTGACACAAACTTGTCAAAGAATTACAGAGGGGTTGTGTTCATGGATTCAGTTCAAAATTTTTTTCTGTAGCATACCGTTAGACAGATTAACTAACTATATAGAATTTAATTCTATATTAAATGAGTACAAGGCAGGGCTCAGACCGGACTATGGGGCGATAGATAACATTTTTAATCTTACTTAATCTGTATAAGTAAATATCGCATGGAAGAAGGGCAAGATGAAAGTATACTGCCTTTTTGTTGATTTAAGCCCCTTACTTTTCTCATTATATTTAAACGATTTACACGAATATTTGGGCGGTGGAAGGTAGAAGGTATCCATGTACGCTGATGATGCTGTACTCATATCTGACAATCCAACTATTCTGCAAAATATGATTATAAAGCCAAAGAAGTACTGAAATATGTGGAGTTTATCTGTTAATTTGATTAAGGTTAGGTTAAGACTCAGGTATTAATTTTTTCCAAAGGAGGTGGGATCAAGATTTGAAATAAAAAATGAACCTTCGAAAACAAAGAAATCGAAATAGTTAAAAAATATAAATATCTAGGCGTGATTTTCACCTGAAGGCTATCCTTTAAAAGACATGTTTAGGAAAGATTAATTACTGCAAAGAATAGTATAACTTCCACATGGAGGAGTTTTATTAAAAAACGCGGCATAAGAACGTCTGACAAATTCAAAGTGTGTAATGCCATATGTAATGGGATCATGTCATATGCGGTGCAGATATGGGGATTTATGGCCTTTGACGTAGCTGACAAGCTTCTACGTTTTTTTGTGAAGAAATTACTTGGAGTTCCCCCTAACACACCAAAGTGTATGGTTCACTTGAAAACGGGGCTCCCTTCATCTCTGCTGTGAAGCTTAAGAATGCATTATAAATATATTGTTAAAGTAATCTGCGAAATGCAAAGTAACAGACTACCCAACATTCTTGTTAACTTAGCCATAAGGAATAAAATAGGTTGGTATGATGCACTCTGTGGGCTTTCGGAAAAACATTCCGTGTTCATAAATATTGCAGCTTTGCGCTCCAATCAGGATGATATTCTGATAAAGAATCGCAATTTATCCAAAATAACTACTTACTTGGAGCAAGCTAAGTTGAGTATTATACCTGTATCATGACCTAAAACATTTGCTTGATGCAGGTATTACCTACTTCAACGATGGCAATAGTATAGCCTTAATAAGATCTATTTTTACGTGCAGGGGTGGTCTGATTTGGCTAAATGCGAATCCGTTTAGAAGGAAGGGCTCATCCTTATGCTCTATTTGTAACTGGGGACTATAGGAAGACGTAGTACACTTTATTGGAATTTGCCCTATTTTTAAACAGTACAGAGTACAGTTCATCGGTAGTAATACACTTTCGCATAACGAGATGATTGATCTGTTGAATGGCAAGGATTGGACAGCCTTGTATGTTTTCTTTAGTGGTGCATTTAAATATCGAAAATTTCTAATTGATGAATACAACGAGTAATTAAATGTAATCTTTCTTTTTTTATTTTTCCCTTATAAGGCATGACTAGGTTTAAGTTGAAGCTACCTTACTTATGAGGAATGAAGTATCACCCTACCTACAGATTTCGTGCGGTAGAGGCAGCATATTGACCTGTCAAAACTGGGTCTATGGTCGGCCATCTGTGCCTGTTGGATTTTTAAAGAAGTTTTTCGCATATATTTCTAAAATGATTCGTCGGACAGTAAAAATAACTATGAGTAGTTTCGTAGGATTTTATATTCTGAAGAAGTCTTTGGTACAATAAAATCGTATAGCACTGATAATTTTTACAGTATACGTAAATAAACCTAAAATTTTGTATGGCAACACGAAGAAGGGATTGCTCGATTTAGCCCATTTTTAAAATTATATTTACTATTTCTATGAAAACATAGTGTAAAAAATTTCAGCTCTCTACCTTGACCCGTTCTCAGACAGTGTTCAAATATGTAGAGAAATTGGAAGTTTTTTTATGGCAACCCTACGACGGAGCTATCATACTAACAGACAAACGGACATGGGTGTCTAATAAATTTTCTTTTACTAACATTATTTCTATGCGTTACAAACGGAATGACACACTTAGTATGCCCTATGATTTCATCTATTTTATACAAAAAGAAATCACACAAATTTGTTGTGTTATCCTTTATCCTGTAAAATTTGTACCACAAATGATATATTTTTTTTTAGCTTTTTCACTTTTCGCATAACATAAAAATATTAATAAGTTTCAGATAATTTTTTTTTTAACAATTAACAAAGATCTCTGAAGATGTCTGGAGACTAAACTTTAAATTTTGTGTTTACACTTCGGAGACGTGTAAAGATTTTTTCTTTATGGTCTCCACCCATAACAATTTTTCCAATTTTTGGTGACTGAAGATGATCGGTAGTTTTATAAGGGGTATATAATGGTTACTCGGTTATATAAGAATCTGAGTGGTTATATAAGAGTTATATAATATTAATAATTGGTGACGTAGTGATATTAGAGTTTTTTAAGATTTCTAATGGTTCTGGTGGAAGTAAGCTACTAAAGGTTTTATAAATTGGTGATGGAAATGTTTCAATCACCGGTCTATATAACTAAGAGTAACCATTACTAGAAGGTATATAAGAAAGTTTTATAATTGTTTTCATCACCACGTTATATAACTTATTGGTAATAAGTGCTTATTACTGTATCCATGGTTACCATTATATAACTAGACAGCGTTCAGTAATTTAGGTGACTTTAATAAAATTTGGGAACTTTCGGTAATACATATACCCACTATAAAATATCGTAAAATTTTTTGGTGGCCTTGTTGTAACTACGGTGACCGTTATAAATACAAATGACTATTAGTACCGAATGGAGCCATTATAAAACTATATTCATTTATTTATGGCGTTTTAGTAACGAAGGTGACTCTTATAAAAAGATTACATATTATGACTAAAGGCTATATAAATGGTAGTTCCTTCAGTTTATGTAATATTGGTAGAAGTTTTATAAGGGTCATTCAGTTTATATAATAGAGCCAGAGTTTATATAAAAGTAGTTGAAGTCTTAAAATGATAATTTGTTCATTTAAGTACAAGCCGCCATTTTTTCATCTGTGCATTGCAGATAAAAAAGAAAATGTCGGTTAAGCTAATTTTTTAAATTGCAGATATATGTCTTTCGTTTTATTCTTATATGAAGAAAATACATCATTTTAGGTATATAACATTTTTACATTATGTAATGTTGCTTTTATGAATTGATATCACCTAAGCGAAAATTTTAAATTTTGTCATATTTAATTAAAATTATTAAATATTGCTTATTTCTGGAGCGGTCTGTATTTTTTAGAAGTATCTATGCATAATGCTATTCACAGTAATATTTTAATTGCAGCTGAATTTCACCACGTATATGCCGATAAATTGTAATTGAAAGATGTAAAAATATTAAAAATTATAATTAATAATTAATATAATTAATTATAATTATAATTAAATTATAAAAATGCAGTACCAAAAAATATCGAAATTCTATGTCAAGATAGGTTGGGTAAATATTTGCCTTATATTGTTTTATAAAGGTAACGAAAATTAATTTCCCTAACATTTCAATCACTAAAAGTAATCAGTCTGAGAAAATTCCAACCCTTATGGAAACGTTACCATCACCATTATAAACAACCACTGCTGTGACGAAATTAAATTAATCGATAGTAATTCAGGTTATATAAGGGTTATATAAGAAGTTATATTAAGGTAACCAGAATATTTTTATTACTAATTTTATAAAACTTTTAGTTATATAACGTTACCTAAATCAAGTCACAGTAAACTTTATATAATCTTCCATTTAACCTCTATAAGGGGTTTATAGTGGTCACGAAGAGGTTTCGAGTGCTAATCTTTGTAACCTAAATTATATAATTTGGTAGTGGCAACTTTACGGTTACTACTATATAAAATAAATTGTTTCTTGGGCAGACACCTAATTTTTTGATTTTCAGAGACAAAAGTCTCTTCGTGTGTAAAAATTCTAGTGGTTTCAGTCTCTGTAAATCGGAGACTAGAGACCAAAAGTCTCTCACCTTACCTTTACATTCCGATTTTTGTTACACGGAACGATTGTAAGATATATAAGTTCTCATGCTTCATCCCACCGAAAAAGGCATACATTTTTTTCCGATACTAATTGTATATTTCTAAAATTTTTACATATCTTCTTTATTATATGACAAATTTACAACTTGTAATAGTTGGATATGCATACAAAATTACAAAATTTAACGAAATTTAGTGGTAATTTTTTGTCTCTTTCAGACATACCTACTACGTACAATACACGTCGACATTTATAATCCCCACCAATTATAAATTTGTATGGTTCTTTTTAAGATTTTGTATACATAAGCGACACAAATTGCATGGGTTACAAAAAAATAAATAAATGGGTCTTATTGTTTATTAAATTCCGATTAATTTTAGATTTTAGCAGATAAAATTTGAAATTCGAGACCTTCTATAGAAGCGATTCTTACGTCAGCAGAAGGGCTCAGGACGTATTTTTAGAGTCCTATTATCTGAAGCTAAATTTTGGCTGGAATTTTGTCCGTGGAATGCACAATAGTGTTGTCGCTGGAAGGGAAGGTTGCTGGAAGGCAGGGTTTCTGGAAGGTGATGGATTTTTTTTTTACCAAAATGGTAGTAGGTAATATGGTAGCATAGAAGTTATAAAAGTAGAACAGGTAGGAGGAAATGCACAAGACAGTATTGAGCTGGAAGTCCAGTCCATTGGGATGGTAGTGTAGTGGTATCTATTCTGGGCGTAAAGTACTATAATTTAAATTCTTTCTGTTGTACTATATGTTATATGTATCTATTCGGGAGAATTGAATTAAGAACACTCTAACTTTATTTTTTTGACTTTATTATTTCCAACTTAAAATTGCAGAACACCTTTTTTTGTATTCGAACACTTTTTCTTTGTATACCTGTACCAACCGAAAATACTTGACGGCACCGATCGATTATTTCTTCTTTTGAAAAATTAAAACTTTTTCTACGCGACAGCCCTGATCAAGAGAACTCAGATCTAACAATTTAAAAAATGGCTTGAATATGCAACAATTCAATCCGTTGCTATTTATCGCAAGCCAATCGGGAAGCGGTTTGTATGCAGTTGCGAATGCATTCTGCTTAAAATTCAGTGATAAAAGCTTTTTTTTTCGTTAAAAACTTGATCATGTGTGAAGTCCAATATGAGGTAAATGTAGGTTTCAGACTTCACAACAATCCAACAACCCAGCAAGTCCTAAAAATTATTCTCATTGTTTTGCTTACTCAATAACATAATTCCGTACTACAGTAAATTGAATTTAGGCGATCGATTTAATTAAGTAAATGGTTAACTAGGTCAGTTAATTTGCTAATGTGTGAAAGCTATTGAAATGACAAAACAAATATTTTTGAGGTCGATCTGACAATTGAGTAGTTGAGTTCGAGGGGGATTACAATAAAGTGCAGTGGAAACAAAAACCCTTTTTCTTTTCGAACCTAGTATTTGAATTTTTAACAGTCGTTTCAGTCTTCACTGTGTAAAATTTATTTGCCCTTTATGTATGTACATACAATGTACACACGCAAATACATATTATATTCTTAATGATATATACAGGGTGGGAAAAAAGTCACCATGGGGTTTAAAAATTAAACTGGTAACATATGGTAGGATGAAAAAAAGGAGGGGTAAGGTGGGGTGGGGAAACATGCTTACCTATGAAGACCAGACAGTTGGCTATCATGTAAAAAAGAAATGAAGAGAAACGGTCAACAGGGTGTGGAGCAATGTACAAACGAAAAAGTTAGTTATTTTTAAACCCCATGGTGACTTTTGGCCCACCCTGTAGTACCTTACTGAAGGTAAGATTTGTTGTGGGGTTTGTTTTATTTTATAGCGACTTAGGATGTAACTTAAAAATTTTATTTTTCCCAACTCGTCTGTAAGAAATATTTAATTTTTACTATGAAGATAAAGATAAGATAAACATTAGCACATCATGTTTTAAGCATAATTAACTTATATATTAGAATTAATTTAGAAGAATTAATTTTTAATGAATTTCAGGTACTATATGTGTAACAGTAGGTAGACCATACCTCAAGAAATGAAATAGCTGAAAAAGGAAAGTCCAATGCGTAATTTATATAAAAAGGAACATGAACACCACCAGTTATCATTACTATGTTTCATTGTGATAAATGTACTCAGAAGAACAGGGTCCCTATCACCGATTTCGTCCAAATTCACAGTAGTCTTGACTTGAAATAAAAGAAGTGACGCAAGTGGGAACTCCAGCTGGCCAAGCGAAACCGAAATAATGCATAATGTATGTGAACCTGGGGTTAAAATTAATACTTTTCCGAAAACTTTGATAATTACCATCTTGCGGGTAATTTTGCAATATTTAAGTCACTTTCTTTTCATTACAATTATCAACAATCTGTTACCTTTCATATACAGAAAACCAGAACTCATTACCCTAATTAGTTTGGAAGCATTTTCCAAAATAATATTGCCAGGTTTGCTAAATTACTTTCAACATACACTAATTAGCAGCATATACTGTAAAGCTACCACTTTTATCTCTCGGTCAAATCCCAACCGGTTTTCAAAACTCTTTTTACTAAGTTCATTTTGCGTATTTCACGATTTTTTGAAACTATTACGAGATTTGTACGGCAACGGATTACATAGTGGTAACCCGTGGTGGGTTACTTATATATTATTATATTAAAAAAAATAAATAAAATAGAAAAAATATATTATTTTTCCAGGGATGGGGTATTTATTTTATATTCTACCATCTGTGTAGAATATTCATACAAAATCTCATCAAAATCGGATGATAAATGGGAACAAATTTCTCATTTCCCGAATTCTGGTGCTCTGAGGGAGGTGGGGTAAATATTATTCGACTTGCAAAATTCCTTTTACTAGTTTTTTTATGATTTTTTTTTTCAGATTTTTTGAACATTCTGATTAAGTTGCGAAATTTAATTTTTGACGGCCAAAATTCTATCTGAAAAATTCATTTCGAAATGTATTTCTACAACTTGTCAATTAATTTAATTTTTTGTTTATTTTTTTATGGATTCGCTTGATTATCTGTACAAAATTTCATGAATATCGGGTGTCATTTACCCATTTAAAAAAAAAATATGAATCTATAACAATTTTGCGAGCCCACTTTTCGTCATCTATCGGCGATCTTTAAAAACGCATGAAAATACCACTTATAGAATAGAAAATCGACATATCTCCTCTGTAGTTAGAATTTTACCGGAATGAATTTGGAACTTTCGTTGAAATTCTGTTGCAATTTAACCGCGACAACTCTCGCGAAAATTTGCAAATTGGAGCACTTTCCATGGGATAAGCCTACAAAACCCCGGGCTCATCTATATTATGCATTATTTCGGTTTCGTTTGGTCATATGGAGCTCCTACTTGCGTTACTTTCATTTCTAGTCAAGCCCTACTAATACTGTGAATTTGGACAAACTCGGTGATGTCAAATAGGGACCCTCTCCTTGTCAGTCATGCTCTCAATTGCACTACGCAGCGAGTGTTTATTGTAAACTTGATGACGAAAACTATGACTGTAAATCGCTTCACTTTCGTACACTTTGGACAAAAAAGAAATGCAATTATAAGCATTTAAGCGATTTTTAATTTCTCTATATAGAGGTCAATGAGCTTTGGACTTTTTATTTATTCTCTCGATATTTCATATTGACAATATGAGTGACAGTGAGGTAAGCATTTCTATTAATTTGATTGATTTATTATACAGATTAGTGAGGTAAGCAATTTTCAAATAAATATCGTTGCGATTAATCTGAGTAAACGATCTTTAGTAGAAACTCTGAAGTGTTCTTTACTGCCGAACTCTGAGCTCTTTAGCTTTTGCTAAGGTATCAAACACACTACCATACTACGAGACTTGGTAGATTTTACAGTAGTTAATACGCTTACTAACTGAATTACCGAGACCTCTACTTGTAAATAAGAGAGAAAAAGATTTCTTTAAAAGTCCAAATTATAAACATATATGTAGGTGCATAGTTATTCCAGCGAATATTTCTCAAAAGTTTTTAAAATATCATGCATTAGGTATTAGAATCTTGCAGACAAATTAAAGGAAGCATACATTGTTAGGCGAACTATATTTATTCAGAGTAGAGCTCGCAGTATTCACATATAAAAGAAGATGTTTTTAATATTCTCCTTCAAAATTATGTTTAATTTCATGTTTTTATTAATTCTCCTTTGTATTAGACTCCATCCTTCCTACTTCTTTGGGAACATATTCGATACATATGAAAATGAACGTTAACCTTCCTCAATGACAAAGTTTTGTGCATATATTTGTATGTATGTAAAAAAAGATATTTCAGCAATTAACGAAACAGAAGAAAAATAAAGATGGAAATATAATTTCGAATATATTTTAAATATAACGTCAACGGAACCAAGATCATGAAAATGGGTACGACAAGATATTTTTCTTTCCAACCGTCGAAATTATTTTCCAAGAATAATAATCCCATGCATATGAATGAATTATAAGAAGTCCTTTGTTGAAAATTTTGACTCCACAGTAGAAATGGAAATGATTACAAAAGGATTTCCTCATATATTTTTCTATATTCACCCCTGTTCTGTTGGTATAATAACATATTTTAATATTCAAATTCCCGAGAACATTGTAAGCAATTTTCTTACATAAGAAATGGAAGTACATATGTAAATATATACGCTTAACTTACAGTAGACCTTTAAATGAATGTTTGAAACAAAACAGAGTTCAATTTGACGGGATTATTACTTTTCACATTCGTAAAATTCAGTGTAGTAGGTTAACCATCGACCTTACGCTTGGAATTCACAAATTTCCAGATTCATTAAATTCAGAGCAAAGGTGCAGAACTTTTCTTTTTGTACCTTAGAAGAAATCTATAGGGTATATTAAATGCACATGGACTTTTTAAAAAAATTCCAGATTTAAGTTCGAAAGTGAGAAAAATTGGGTTACTTCTCCATAGGATTGCCATACGAATATTTTACTCTTTACTACATATTTGGATACTGCCTGAGAACGCTTCGACGAAGAGAACTGAAAATTGGATACTGCGTTTTTATAAAAATTGTAAATAAAAGCTTAAATAAGAACTAAATCGGGCAACCCCTTCTTGGTGTTGCTATACAAAAATTGAGGACTTTTACGTATACTTTGAAAACGATCAGTCCTAGAAGTTTTTATTGTACTACAAATTTCCTCAGAATACTGGAGGAAGTCGGTGGTCGAGACCGTGATGCACGTCGTACAAAAAAAAAAAAAAAAAACGACCGCCACAATTAGATACCACCATTATGGTATAGCATTAGGTTAGGTTAGCTGAGAAGGGTGCCAATAGAAGTAACTAGCCTGCATGGGATAACCGTTTGAGACCGCCCTAGATTCATCCTACTTCCTTTAGGAATCTGAGGATACTTTTGAGCTCTTTACTTTGCTTGTACCCCAAGAATTTAGAAGAAGTAGCTACGACGAGGGTTAAGTCGAGGACCTCACTCCTGTTCGTAGCAAATTGATGTTCCTCGTCTTAGCAGCCTCCATCGCCAATCTCATTTGCTCTGAGGGCGTGATGACTCCTCATACGACATATGTTTCGAGGCCATCCAACCTTTATTGGTACCCACATCTAGCCCCACAGCCACCATATCCTTAGAGCAGAAATTAGTTCACATTAGTGTCTGAAGGTTTTTTTCTAACAAGTACACATGTTTTTACCTTATTATATTTTGACCATAAAATAGTTTCAACTTTGTGAGGTCCAATCCGTGAACCTTGCCCCTAGGACTCATGGTTTCTGCATTAGAGCCACATCTATGCCCTACGTATTTATAAGCAGCAGTAGGTTGGATGACGCAGCCTTACTATGGTGGAGGTTGAATTGCTGCACCATCAACCGCAGTAGTCACACCTCCAAGGGAGAGGCTTTTGGATTATATGCCTGTAGAACCTTAAGCAGATTACACATATCAAACTCGTCGTTGGGAATTACCACACGATCTTTCGGTCTCTCAGAGAATATCATACACCAAGACGGGCACTAGATAGGCTTCTTCCTATGGTACTTTCCATTCCGATACAACTTTAATAGTTAAGTCGTGTGAGACCTTGTCCTTGCACTAAATTATCCCAACTCCGTGCTTTTACCATGATTTCCTGAAGGCCGGCAGACTTAATGAGGAATTATTGAGCTCAAACTGATAGACAGTGTTCGATAGAATTCCCTTTACTGAATTCCACTATTCCTCAGAATAACCCGCACCGATTGTTTCTGTTAATCAACCCAAGGTTCGGGCTATCTGAAACCACCTCATTAAGCGGCTTCCCATCCTTTGTCAGGCCTTTACTAGGACCCGGGCTAGGATTCTTATTGCTCTCAGGAGATGATCTGCTAGAGCCCGGCTTGAGCCTGTTCGCCTCATTACCCTCTTCCTGCTTTAATATGACCTTATTTAGCTCGTTGTTCTTCCCTTTGCACTGCTCATCAGCACCACCTCTGTTGGGACCTGCGGTGGCAGATTATGAGGAGGACTACGGGCTTGCATTTCTCGACGGTCCCTTGCCCTTGGGAGCCTGTTAGCGGAGTAGCATTTTACGGTAGTTCCCTTCTTCTTCGGGCGAGTAGTTTCGTCGTCTGCTATTACCTACTTGGCCCAGCTCAGACTATTCCTCCTTCTTACTACTCCAAATGCTCAAAGAATCAGATACTTTAACAGATGGGTCCAGAGGATTCCCTTTTTAATATTAAACATACGTTTCCGCCACATGCCTTCGATTATTCTTCTTTTTATCTCACGTTCGGGCTTAACGATGGTCTAAGGCTCCACATGCAAACGCTCTTCCGTGTCCGTTACTATCGACTCGTATTCCGTTACTCTGAGCTTGAGCCCTGAAAGTGTCATTCTCTACTGAGATTTTCACTATATCTTTTTTGTCCCCACGAGGTGCGAAGACATGAAAGTTGCCCGTGGTAGAGATACACATTACCAAGGAAAGCCTAACCTAAATTAAAAACTGGAGTTCTTATGTTATATAGAGTTCACAAAATAGCGACCTAGCTACGCATCACTCGGCGTATGCTGTTCCATCTTGGCTTCCGTTTAAATCAGGTTTTAGTCCAGTAATCAGTATCATGCCCACCGAACAGTGATTAGCACCGCTCATTACGTTGAAGTACCTGATCCAAAGCTGGAATTTTTTCTTCACCGACCACTGCGCGAACAATGTAGCAGGATCCATTATTCGCAGAGAAGATAGCTCTGCTTGATGTCAGCCAAAAGCGAGGCATAATATGGTGTTGATCTGTGTAGACTTTATATTGAAGAGTTTGCGTTTTATATTTTCTAAGTATCTACGTTAAAAAATCGGCAGAGGAAACGAAGAGTCGTAATCCTTTTGCGGGGACAACAGTTACTTTGGCGTAATACATAAACATTTTATTGGCTCGTTTTTTAATGGCAGTGTATCAATAAAGTTGGTAGGTCACATACTAGGAGAGGTCAGTATACAAAACTATTCACTGACAGTTAAACCCTTGGGAGATGCGATGAAAGAACGGCCATTACACATAAGCAATGAGTTTACCATTCGGTAGGAAATAATGTTACGATAACCACCAAATCTCGAAGCCATATGAGTTACTATATCAAAGACTTTCTTTAAATTTTCACACCAAAATGATGCCCAATCAAATTTGTAAGCCATCTTTTAATTCATTTTAAAATTCTAGAATTATGTCCCGAATTACCAACTCCACATGGCGATCGCAAATATTCTCCTCGGTAAATTTATATAAAGTCTAAGTAGAATTTAATACATTATACTTACAATACACTGTAAAAAGTTATTGAAAAATATTTTAATTAAAATGCCATCAATTATATAGATTCAAATCCACAACCGTTCAAAAGAGGATTTTAAAGGGATACAATTTGAGATAATCTAGAAATCACGCCAGCTTTACATGATGATTGAAAGCAAACAAAAGCCGGTGATGTTAACAGGAAGATAAAAAGAACATCCAACTGTCAAACCTTCGTCAATTAATGGATTTATTTCAGAATACGTAAAGTGTCAAAGAATAACCCTTCTCGACTTCTCCCCGTACCATACTCGAATCGGATAAATGAATTGACTCCCTCAAGGTATACCAGCAAAGTATTCCAAAGCCTAACAGAAGGTGTTTTTCAAAATATTCAAATTAAAAATAAATTATGGGAGAGATGGTTTCAGTCACGTTTTGCATAAGGTTTCGGAAACGCTTTTCAATTTTCATACAAACCCTGTGCACGCGTAATGTTTTCATTTCATGAAAGTATAAAAGGAAAGTTGGCTGTGAATACATTAGTTCTAATATTCGCAGCTTTCTCTGTACCTTGAAATAGATTTTTCCTTGTAGATATGAAATATTTTCCATAGATATGTTTGTAGGTAAGTGGGGGTAGATAGTCTGAGAATTTGTGATGAATTACTTCCAGGCGGAAACCTTTTTAAGTTTTCAGTGTTTGGTTTAATTTTTGCGAGAAGCTTTTATAACTCCGTGTACTTTTCTTTTATGTTAATTGAAACTAGTTATTTTTATCATAATCAGTAACTAGTGAATAATTTCTAGCAAGTTTACTAGTCTGGATTATGTAGTTTCAAATATTTATATTCATCATATTTTCATAGCAATTGATTTTAGTAGTTTCCTCTGAATAGGCACTTTATCACTTACGACTTTAGTGCACGTTCAGACAAATCAGCAAAATGTATCATAAAAGTGCCTGTATAAATCATTCAGGCTGCTCATTCGTGGTTTTCCACTTTTTATGGACCAAGCGGTGCACTGTTTCTAATAGAAAAATAGCCAAGTTAGAAGAGGATAACTGAATATGCCCAATAAATTGTATACGACTTGACATATGGCTGGTTATTTCCGAGTACATACAACTTCTAATTAGCATCCTATTAACGGCCAATATTGAATCCTTCTTTACGTATCAAACAATAGTAAATAAATCTATATTGAAATATCACGACTAGTTTGATTTCATATAAACAACTGTAAAAGTTTCATTATATGTATATATAGGAATTGAATTGCCAGATTTCTTACGGGATGGCTACAAAAGAAACTCCTTTATCCCTAATAAATTTCTTAATAAACCTGATACTGTACCTGGTCCTATAAACGTATATTCTTCCACTACATTATAGTAGAATTCTGCTCCTCAAAATAATAGAATTACGTAATTACAATTTACAGCTCATTACACATGAATTCTACCTTCTCGTTCTTTTGAATAACCATTACTTTTTATGATTATAATTTCTAAGGTCGGTTTACAGGTTCTGCAAAAAAAAAAACCTAAATAAAAAGAAGCATAGTAGAAGGAAATCTCTGGTTCTGTATAAGTTTACAAACACAATAACAATGGCTATCGAGGGAAGCTTATCCTCAACATTCTCCGAAAAAATTAATGATAAGGACTTGGAGATTTCCCTAGGTACCTTGCTGTTCCATTTTCGATCAAAATTAATGATTGTCCCAGATTTGCAGGATTACATTAATGCCACTTTTATTTATATACGGAGACTATGTATAAGATTTTGTCTGTTTTACTACTTGTGTAACTCAATGTTCTCTTCATCTCTTCGAGATTATTTACTTAATGTAGGTGTAAACATCACTCAACCTGCCTCAGTTATTGTGCTCTATGTAGGCAAATTTTGTGATACTTCTCATCTGATATTAATTTCGATTTAGTGTTAGCACTTCAATTTAGCAATCTAGCATGGTCCAGGTGTCCTCTTATTAATTGTATAAATTTTTAGTACAATGTGTTACTACGCATGTCATTTAATTTAATTTAAATTTGATGCTACTGCGAATTCTTAGTTCCGAAGCACTTATTCATGAAGCAAAAACCAGCTACGACTAAGTAAATGTCTCAGGTTGGAAATTCTGTTATCAAATTTGTTTGAAAGCGAATTCAATATTGGTGAAAGTCGTCTTATATGTTATCCTCTTGCAAAGAAGAAATTAGATGTTTCATTTTTGAAATTTATCAATTTTAAGCTTGGAGTCTTTTTAGATATTGTAAAACAATTTCTGGACTTACGTGCTTTGCTAGTGCCTCATCAAATCAGTTGATTCAAAAATCAAGAGTTAACAAAAAAAAACGGTCCACTCAAATTTGTATTGAATTTAATATTGGACAAGTCTTTGTTGCAAATCAATAAAATCCACAAATAAATGGTGACTAAAAAAAAAAAATTTATTTTCAAAATACCTAATTCTCTTATCCAAAGCCGAAAGTTGATGTCATTTGTGCACACATTTGTGGAAAGATCTGTTTGACAAAAGTACTTATTATAATTATTTTGCCTTTGTAAAACGTAATTTTATATAAGGTAAATTTTGTAATAATGTTTAGGGTAAGTTTCCTTTGATCCAAACATATTTTAAAAATATAATATAGTCAGAATAAATGCACAATAAATAAATATACCTATTTTTAACTTTCGATTTTCCCTTCCAAAATTTCCAAAGCGGTGCGTTTATAATTTTGTCCTGTGCCACTGAATTAGAAACACTTACGATTTTTAAGGTTTTCTTAGATTTAAAGGCAAAATGCAATAATCTATGTGAAATAAATTAAAATATTTAATGGTCTGTAGTAAATACAACTTTTTTATCTTGTAAAATATATTATTTATTATTTTTAAATTATGTTAATATGGTCATAAAAAGTCTAATATTTTGTCACGTTTCCCTTAGCTTTGATGACAGCTTCAATTCGTCGCGTTATGCTTTTTATACAATTAATCGCGCATTCTGTTATTTCAGGATTATTTTGCCAAAAGTGTGTAAATCGTTCCATTAGCTCCTATTTGTTTGTGACCATCACCTGTGAAATCTTTCTTTTAAGAATCTCCCACATGTTTTCGATGGGTTTAGGTCCGGAGAGCTCCCTGGCCATGGCAAAACATCTATTTTTTCTCTTCAAGGAACTTTATTATGGAGCAGAATCGTGCATAAAAAAAAAACGTTTTCTTCCTTTGGGAACCATTTGGTGACGTGGGGAAACAGCTGAGTTTCCAATACCTTTCAGTACTGATCCTGTCTCATAGTTCCATCAACTACATAGAGTCATCCCGTATCCTTTATGCTGATCACAGACCAGACCATTAACTTGTAGGATGTTTCATACGTTCTACCACACAATCTGGAAGAAACCGTTCCCCCTTTTTATGACGAACAAAGCTTGAATTTTCAGTAAGAATTTGAAATGTTGATTCATCAGAAAAGCATACCTTCAATTTAAAGAAAAACATGTTTGAATTTTAAACTTTATTTGACAGTTTTTATTTCTTACCCTTCCCCAATCCTCAACAGACCAATTTCTATGTTCTTTTGACCACTGTAACCTTTTTCGTATCATACCATATTTTCTGTAAGCCTATGTTTTTCTGATGGTCTGCAACAGTTGAAGCCTTGCTCGTGCCATCTCCGTTGAAGCATACGAAGCGAAATTTGAATACCTGCTTCAGTTACCAAACTGTTTTGATTCGCTTTGCGCAACAATTGTGCCGTCGGCTTGAAAAGAAAGGCTCCTTTTTATTAAGCTTTGCCTTTATTTATCCTGTTTACTGTTATTTATTAAAGCCATTACTTCAGACTTTTTACACTCGGAAATATCTTTTCGACGGCCCATTATAAATAAAATTACCAAAAAAACGTTACTTTACCTGTCGTCAATTTTATTATTTAAATAAACTGCCAAAATTACAGGATTTAATTTATATTATGAATATATTTTATATTATGGCAGTAATGTATACTGAAAATTATTTCTACAGCAGAACGTAACCAACTAAAACAACATATAAGTGACACAAACGAAAAATGGTCGAAGCTCCACACCTGAAGAGCTTTTTAGGAATTTTCCGTTAAATTTAAAAAAGACGCTTTATGATCACAAAAACAATCTGGCAGATGTCAAACACAAAAACATAAAGTCTTCACGCTAACAATTCAGGCTGATTGTTAAGCAATACTGCCATAAGCAATAAATATGAAATTTTTCAAATGTTTCTAATTCTATGGCTCATGACTTATATGTCGGGATTAATGCAAAATTCCGAAATTCGAAATCCCGAATTTTAATGTAAGAGCGAGTAAAACAATTTCGAGAAAAATACCGGGTGTTCCGGATTAAAGTATCTTCAAATATTCCTCTCAATGGAACCAAACAAATCTTGTCCCTTGCCCCATAAATATAATTAATTTCCTTGCCAAAATACTCGAAAAAATTATGTACAAACCAAACATGGAGTAACAGTTTGTCCATCAGAGTTTCGTCCGGGTCACAGTTGTGAATCTCCACTCTTAAAGGTCACATCTGATATCCGCAACACACTCGACAATAATCATTTAACTGTGCTGTACAGAATTCTATCTCTGCTGTGTTGTCTCTTTTCACTGATGTACCTCAAGGTTCGGTTTTAGGCCCTATTCTGTTCTCGCTTAATATAAATTACCTTCCTTCTATTGTGAATCTGTGCACTTGTATGTCGAAAAAGTTCAATTATACCTTAGCAGACACATAGGTCTGGCCGAAGAAGACTGTACTACATGCCTCAATTATAATTTACAATACATACACGAATAGAAGCACTTTCCTAATATCTGATTTACTATCAGTTCTGTTGAATAGCGCCACGCTTGAATATGTTGAGTCAGTCAAGAATTTAGGAGTTCAACTCAATTCTAAATTTAGTTGCTGCAACTACATACATTAACGTTTTTATTGGTAAAATTTAGATGCAACAGATTTTGTACTCATATAGAGGTTTTCAACTGACCATCTAAATACGGTGAACTCTCTTACTTCGTCTTACTTCAACCAAGTTACCCGAAAATGGAGGTCCCTTCCAAATATAATTTAACGCACAGCTTCTAGCATGTCTTCTTCTAAACTTATCAAAGATAACCCAAATTATTAGATTTTGATTGGTACTGATTCTTAGATCTTAGAATTCATGTTTGCTTGGTGCACTTTTTTAATTTTTTAACTTCTTGTATTTTTTATTTTTCTTCGTTTCTTTGTGCTCTCTATATTTAAGTTTTCTTTTCCTTTTCCTTGTAGTGAAAATATTTCTAGAAAAAAAAAAAACTAAAAAATAAGTCTTTTTCCTGTAATACAATTTCAAAGTAATACAAATAGTAATTCTGTTGAAATAAATCAGATAACAATAAGTTACATGTAATTCGTATTTTAATTATCTATAAGTCAAAATCTGTGAGACTTCTAGGTAGCTGTAAGAGACTTTGATTCCTAAACTTTTCCTACAATCCACTTGCCATCCATCCTATCTCCCATCTTTGCCCTATTACTAATTCCGGAAGGTGAATGGCAATCAGCACGGCTGATATGACGAATCAGCATGGCGAATCAGCCTTAAAAGAAATACGACAGCTTGTTGCAAGACGACGAAAAGTTGCAAGAATGATCAAAGGACAACTAACATCAAGAGGACAAAAGATGCTACGCAATCGAATTGAGGTCTAAAGATGAGCTACAAGGAACAAAGAGCACAATAAAGAGAACGAGGGAAACCAGCGACAGCTGTAAGAGGAAAATTGCGCAAACGCACTCGATTTGACTTGTCTAGTATACTTGAAGAAACTTCGATCTGAAACACCCTGATGGTTGTTGCTACCCAGATCCACGACAACAAGGCAGTAAAGGAATTTAGCTCCTTTTACTTTTTTTTTATAAACTCTGTTTTTTTCTGCAATTTATTTTAGGTTTTGATTTTTTTTAACATTTTTATCGTTTTTAGGAAGCAATACACCTCAATTATCAAAATATTTAATTCTTTAGACAGAATTGAAATCAATTTATATATAGTAATTCGACATTTCATTATCCTACAAACAGTTTTAGTCAGTGATACTATTTTGAGTTCGTCGAAAATTTTCGTATATATGTAGGACAAAAATTAGGATCATATCATGTAATATATTTTGCGTACTTAACATAATTTATTTCAAATCATCGTGCTAATATTTTTGAATCAGCATCATCAAGGATAGCATACAAAGCAGCACTTGAAACAAAAGCTAAGGTTTTTATAATTCTTAGAATTTCCATGAATAGCAGCGAGTAAAAATTTAAATTTTTGGAACAAATATCATGTTGTACGTACTCAACTCCGCTAGAAAATTTGTTTTTGTCTTTATACTCATAATTGTTAAACTTAAGCACATCGAATAATGATATTTCCTTTCGCTGAGAGACATACTGTTTGTTCGGCCCACATACCAGAAACTCACTGGCATGTTTCACCTTTCACCAAAAATCCATTCTATGGTTGCCAATAACAATCCTCTACCTACCAAAGTATTATTGTTCCTCGCGGAAATAATCTATAAAGTCTTCAAAAGGTTCACATATACGCATCCATCAGTGAAATATTTCCTAAAAAGATAAAAAAAAAAAAACAAAGAATCATTCTTTAAATGAAAAAAAACACTTCTACTTATCTAAACACAACTCCGCGTCCACATTAGATTCTTCCTTACAGATGCCCCATATACATTCCGACCTGAAAGTTAAAAGAAAAACATAATAATAATATATTAATAATCTAGAAACGTCAAAAAACTTACCATTTTCGCACTTTCCTCCAATTATTATTTACGTCTTCGAAATGTCATCAAAGGGCATCACGTCACATCAGATGTTTACGCTCTCGCCGCAGTCAGGGCAACCCATCATGAAGCAAAGATGTAGCGGTTCACGGCGGCTATAAAAAGGCGACAAGCCGCAGCAGACACACCCCATTTTTGTTTCAGAATTTTGTCTGAACACATCCTTCATCAGAATTTAATCTATTTCCTATCCTTTGCAAAAAATCTTATTTTTGCTTCCATTATATAGAAATTTAATCCTGTGAAACATCCATCCTTCACCTAAGCAGGAATTTACCCCTGCTGTAGAAATTTACTTCTGCGTCACCGTATTCTCCATCTAAGTGGGAATTTACTCCTGCTGCCGAAATTACTGCACTTCCACTTTGCTAGACTTCCATCTCTTTCAACTAAGTAGGAACTTACTTCTGCTATACTTCAATCACCTAAGCAGGAATTTACTCCTGCTGCAGAAACTAACTTCTGCTTCATTTTCGCCCGCATCTGAGCAGAAATGTAATTCTGCTACTGCTCCCGTGCTCACACGGGTAGCAAAGATTTTGCTACGCCTACATGGCGCAGTAGACTTTAATTCTGCGTTCCACGCATGCATATCAAAATTTCATTCTATTTATATCGAAGCTTAAGTTAGCTTTATGAAAATTTAAATCCTATGAATTAAAGGAACATTCTTCTTCTTAATTTCAGATTTATGCAGAGCGCTTGGGGACAGCTTCAAGCGTTTTGGATTTTTTTTTATTTGAATTGGATTGAAAATTTTAAGTAGTATTAGTAGATATCAGTTTAGACTGAAATCACTGTGATATGGTGGGTTAAGGGTGTTGAATTTTTATTGAATTTGTTATAGATTAGATAGATTGGGTTAAGATTATTAAATTTTTCTTTGATTTTGTTTTTCAGTAATATATTCTATGTTTGAACTTAAACGGCTGAGTTATCAATTTACCACCATCAACCCCTTCGCTTGAGCGCAGATCTCACACTGTTATACTACCTAAAATATACCTAAAAACATTAAAAAGGGTAATCAAATAAAAAAATAATTAATAAATTTGCATATAAGCTGATGGTGCTTAAGACTTGATTAGCTGATCTCCCCAAAGAGACGAAGAAATTACACTAGAAATTTCTTCAGATCCTTGCATATTAATAATAAAAATGAATTCACACAAAATGAGTTGGGAAATACAAAAGTTTTGAATTAAGTACATACAACCCAAGTCGTTTTGATAGTAAAACTAGCATTACTTTAGTAAAATTTGTCAGTAAGAACAATTACAAAATAAAAATAAAAAAATCTCACCAAAAAACATACCCTCTGTAAGATTTGTCATGGAGGTCACGATGCACCTGTCTGCCTGATAAAAATTTTACAAAAAAAAAAAAAAAATTTCCTTGTATGTATACGCATAACAATGTATCCACTCGCGATAACGAACGACAATACGGTGGCTGATGTTTATCAAAAGATAAAATTACGCTTTTCAAGCCACTATCCGTCGTGATAATTTTGGACGAGCTTAAACACGTTCAACGAAATAATTTTCACAGGATTGAAAATGCGGATTAGAAATTTTTTGATCCTAAACTAATGAACTTGATCACCGCCAAGGAAGGTGACTAAAGACGAGTTCCTTTTTAAACTTTTTCTTTTGTACTAGAAGTATAAAAGCATTAATTTTGTTCAAGAAAGAATTTTTTGGGATTCTCCGGTATACAGCGAAAGCTAAAAAATGTTCTAATTTGTTATTTCATCACACATATTTGAGTGATTGAATCATGTGCAGACGTGCAGTTGAGTAGACGTGCTTTGTTTCGCTTTGCAATTTTTATTTAAGTTCAGTTATCCAATAAAGTCGGCTAGTTAATTAAAATAGCATTATCTTGCTGGTCAAATAACATCCGGCATATACATTTCGTATTTTTCTGATTAATAGTGAAGTGGATTTTGTTTTTTCCTATTCTGCTCTGCAGCTTGCGGTGAAATGGCACCCAAAATAGATAAAGTACTGCGTAGTGGATCTGTTTCTGAAAGTCAAATCACCTTGGAAGATCTGTGCAATAAAATAAAAATGCTGGATTCATCAATGGATACAAAATTTGAGAAACTTGAGAAATCATTGGAATTAAAAATCTCTAAACTGGTAGCGGATAAATTCTCAGCAGTGTTGAAGTCATTTGAGACTAAATTAAATGAAGCTATTTCTTCATTTTCCACATCCCTGGAATTGGTAAAAAAAGATTTGGCTGGGATTTCTGCTCGCACAAACTCCCTGGAACTGAAAGTAGGTTTGCTAGAACGAAATATTAAATCCACTGATGTGATATTAAATGGAATTCCTATTTTGCCTAATGAAAATCTTGATGCTATCATCAGCAAGATCTCTCAAGCAGTTAATTATAATTGTGATTCTAATCCAACAGCATTTCGTCTACGTAAAGATAACAGGCAATTCTCTGCTATAATTGTTAAATTTCCAAGCACTCATTGGCAAAAACAATTTATTAAAGCTGTTAAAAGAGCCAAGCCAAGATTGTCTGATATCGGATTTGTTGGTTCGACGGGTATTTTTGTTCAGGAAAGCCTCACTTCTAGATCACTAGAACTTTTTCGCAATGCTATGCCATTAAAACGTCAGAAGAAGATTAAATCTGTTTTTACATACAATGGCAATGTTTATATTCGGATATCAGCGGAGGAATCCCCTGTTATGGTGACGAGCGACCTTCTAAATGAAATTTTGCGGAGCGAGCAGCTAACGGAATGATGATCATCGTTATTGGAGTGTATTTAGTTTTCATATTTCATATTCTAATTATTTTTCATTTTTTCTTTTTTATCTTCTTGATTTTCTATTTTTCTGATTATGTTCAAATTTTATTCAAATCTTCAGTGCTTTCCTCTATAATTGTGCTAAAAAATATGTTCTGTTATTTTCTGCTGAATTTATGCTGTCATGCTGCGGGTTGTTTTTGTTATGAATTCCCATAGTTATGAGTCTATTGATACCGTGAATAAAAATTCCGTAACACGTTTAACTGGTAACTCACTTCAAGTTTGTCATGTTAATGTTAGAAGTTTAAGAGCTCACTTTGATGAATTTAAATATGTATTTTTGAACTTCAAGCCTGATATCATAGGAGTAAGCGAAACTTGGCTACCAGATTATATTGATAGTAATGTTGTGAATCTCCCGGGCTATCAACTTCATAGGGCAGATCGCTCATATTCAATTGGTGGTGGCATTGGTATATATGTTCGTCAAGGCATCCATGCACGTATTGTCTCCTTATCAAGCTGTCCGGGCCCAGAGGTTGAGTACCTTTTCCTTGAGGTAACTTTCTCTGCTGAGAAAATTCTTGTTGCTTGTGTGTATAAACCACCTAGGGTTTCATCTCTTAGCAGTTTTTATGATTAGCTTATGCTTTTCTCGAGTCAATATTCTTCCATTATAATTCTTGGTGATTTGAATGTGGATTTTTTGTCTGATAGTAGTCAAAAACGACTCTTTTTAAATTCCATCAATGGAAGTGGCTTAAAAGTGATTAACAGTTTGCCGACAAGACATTTCTCCTCAGGTAATTCCCTTTTAGATGTTATTATAACGAATGGTGATGACATTCTGTTAAATCTACGGCAATTTGCCTTACCAGGAATTACGGACCATGAAGTCGTTACTGCTTCATTTAAGTTTCCTGTTCCGAATCTTTCCTCCAGTTTTGAGTTCCGAGACTTTAACAATGTTGACACTTCTGGTCTTTTTCTTAGAGCTGGCGCTGTTGACTGGGGTCCCATCTATGCAACGAGCGATGTTAACGTTCAGGTTGAACACTTTAACTATATAATTTTAAACCTATACAATGATTTTGTTCCCATTAAATCAAAGGTGTTAGGAAATAGACCGGGCTGGTTAAACAATACTATAATAGCCTTCATGCGCGAGAGAGACTATGCTTACAAGCTTTGGAAAATTTTTAAGACTGATTTCCTACTAGTTAATTATCGAAAGCTTCGCAACTTAACTACTAAAGCTATTCGTGACGCCAAGCAGAAATTCTTTACTAGTAAACTTGATCCATCTCTTCCATCTAAATGCCTGTGGAAGAATATTAAACAGCTTGGTCTTCGAAATTCAGTTGTTAATTGTGATATTGATTCAGAGGTACTCAACAATTACTTTGTAGAAGCCTATGTTAGTGGTGATAGCAACAGTGAGAGTTTTGCTATTAATGGCCGTGATAATGGGATTAGTTTTGAGGGTTTTTCATTCTCTACGGTTAATGTTGAAGATGTAATTCTGGCCATTAAATCGATCAAATCGGATGCGATGGGTGTTCATAATATAAATCCTCGGTTCTTGCGTATTATCTTACCCTTTGTTATTCGACATTTGACGCATATTATTAATACTTGCATTACAACATCTTGTTTTCCTTCATGGTGGAAGCTTGCTAAAGTTATTCCGACTAATAAAAAGCCCAGTCCAAAAGGTAAGGAAGATTTTCGCCCAATTAGTGTACTTCCGTTTTGTTCAAAAGTCCTTGAAAGGTTACTCTGTGATCAGACCAAGAGCTTTTTAGCTAATGAGTCTTTATTGTATGAGTTTCAGTCGGGGTTCCGAGGTCATTATAGCACAACAACGTCACTTCTATACCTTACTGATTACATCAGATGCAATTTTGATAATCGTCTGGCATCTTTGCTTGTCCTACTTGATTTCTCAAAAGCTTTTGACAGTATTAATTTTAACGTATTATGTTGTAAACTGAAGTCAGAGTTCAGCTTTGGCAGCTCGGCAATAAGCTTAATATCTTCTTATTTAAGGGATCGTTTTCAGAAAGTTGTTACCTCATCCTTGGAATCGGGCTACAAAATTATTTCCTCAGGTGTTCCGCAAGGCTCAATCCTTGGTCCTCTGCTGTTTTTATTGTACATAAATGATCTACCTCTTTGTGTACAGAATGTGAGTGTTCAAATTTATGCAGATGATGTCCAACTTTCGGTATCCACTCCTCTTGCTAACTTATCTGACGGAGTCACCAGAATGAATGATGACCTTGAAAGGATCTTAAATTGGTCGCAGGTAAACAAGCTCAGGTTAAATGCAGTTAAATCTAATGCAATAATTTTTAATATCAAACCAGTTAATACGTCTGATCTGAGTCCTGTATACCTTGGTAATGACGTGATTCCTTATTCTCAATCCGTGAATAACTTAGGTATATTACTTACTCAAACCTTGAGTTGGGATATGCATATTGGTAAAGTTGTGGGACGAATATATGGTACTCTACGTCAGCTTTGGTATTATGCAAAATTTACTCCCCAGACCATTAGGCTATGGTTGGTGATAGCCTTAATCATACCCGTTATCTTATATGACTGTCAGATCTGGTGTTCTTTAGACAGTATCAGCCGAAGAAAGTTAAATGTAGCGTACAATTCATGCTCGCGCTATGTTTTTAATATAAATCGATATAGCCATATTTCTGAATACTCCTATCGTATCTTGGGCTGTACATTGGATAATTATTTGAACTATCACACTACCCTTATGGCATTCAAGATATGCAAGAATTATGTTCCACAATATTTACATGGGAAAATATGCCAATTTCGGTCAGCTCGTAGCCTGCAACTAGTTATACCTCGGAGTAAGTTCATTCAAAGTGCAAGATATTTTTTCGTTTACGGTGTCAAACTTTGGAACTCATTGCCTACTAATGTGAAACGTTTGGCAACCCTAAGCAGTTTTAAAGAAGCAGCTTTTAATCATTTTACAAGTCTCACTTGATTTTTTTTTTATGCATGGAACATGTAATTTTAGCATGATTAATTAATTTTATTTTGATTTCTCTCTTCTTGTGATCGTTATTTCTATTTTCAATTTTGTTTGTATTTTTCTCTTTCCTTTTCTCTCTCTTCAAGTAATGAATTCTTGTTTAATATTATTTGGTTGTCAGTAAATTGTGCACATCCAAGCTTTAGTAGACTGCAGTAATAGCCATAGTTTTTATTTCTTTCTTTTTCTTTTTTTTTTTATTTTATTGTTTATTTGATGGATTGATTAAATCTGAGTAATTACATGCAAAAGAGCCTCTGCTCAAATGTAATATATATTAATAAAAACGAATTTGAATTTGAACCCATTAATTTTTGGTGACAAGTTTCAAGTCTTGGTTTGACTCATCAACAGGTCCCAAATAGCGAATTTGGGTGATTTGAAAAACAAATGAAAAAAATGAAAAAAAAAGAAGAAGAAAGAAATGAAAAGTTTGAGAAAAATAGAAAAAAACAATTTTTTATTTATTAAAAAATTTAAATCAGTTTGATCTATTTTCAAGCGTCTACAGCAGGCAGAAAACCAAGCTGCACCGATGAGTGTAAGGTTTTCTGCTGACAGGAAACGCTTCTTCTTCTTCCTTTTCTTCTTTATTTTTCAGCCCACTGCGTGGCGTATACAGGTTCGATTCGCTTCGAATGAATCTGTTTCTTTAAATTTTTTTTATATTTTTTAATAAATAAAAAATTGTTTTTTTTTTATTTTTCTCAAACTTTTCATTTCTTTCTTCTTTTTTTTTTAATTTTTTTAATTTTTTTTTCAAATCACCCAATTTCGCTATTTGGGACCTGTTGATGAGTCAAACCAAGACTTGAAACCTGTCACCAAAAATTAATGGGTTGTGTGATGAAATAACAAAATAGAAAATTTTTTAGCTTTCGCTATATACCGGAGAATCCCACAAAATTCTTTCCTGAACAAAATTAAGTTTAACCCGGTAAAAAGTCCAAAAGAGTAATCTTTTTATTTAAAAGCATTAAGGAGTTTTAAGATATACTTATACGAGACAAACCATCGCAAGGGTCTAAAAGCTGAAAAATTATGTTCGCTATTCAAGTACTTTAAACTGTTGTTTAATTAAATTTGGGTCTAAGTTCTACTCTAAATATATTTAACAAATAAATATCTAGGGGATAGTTAAAAATCCTACAAGATTCCTTATAGTAAGCGTAATTAATAAAGTGAAAATAATAAATTACATAAACATGATAAGCAATTACTATTCAGGATTTATAGGAATCCTGAATTTTAGCAAAACCAACAAAAGCTTACATGTCAACATATTTAACGACTATCCCAGATGAAAAGTGAACGTACTCTTTCCTTTGTTATTTCACTACCTATTATCTAACAGACCATGATCTCACATGTCACGACTGGTACATCACAGATCACTCTTTTGATATACATCTTAGTCTTCTTGATATCGCTGTAACGTGATCAATGTTACCTAATCAAAAAATTCAAAGAAAATTAATTATTTCCACATGAAGTGCAAATCCCGGATTGTCCACGGGGAACTTATCTAAAAAGCTTAAAATTCTAAAAGTACTATTCACATGGTTTTAAAAAATTATGCAGAAAGGATCACTAGTCAGAGGAAATATGGAACTGGTGTGAAAAAAGGCTCGAAAGATACAGGAAAAGAGAAAAATGTACAAGAGGAACCCCAACCTTTCCATCAGAATTGTGGCCACAAAAGTGGGATGTCGAAGTTAATAGCACACAGGATGAAAAGAAGGACAAATTAAAGTCCTTTAAAGTTTTGTGTATGCCCGATAGACGTGAAAAAAAAGAAAAATCTGTAAAACGCGTGCAAGAAAACTTTACTCCGATTTTTTGACAAAATATTCTTGCTGTATTCTCGACGACGAAACATACTGCAAAGTAGACTTCAAACAACTTCCTGGACAAACTTTTTACGTTTTCAGTCATCGAGGGGAGTCTCTAAACAGTTTAAAGTTCGCAGAATGTTTAAGTTTCCATCAAAATTTCTAATTTGGCAGGCTATTTACACATGCTGTTTAAAATCAAATCCTTTCATTACGAAATGGAGTATTAACAGCGATGTGTACATCGAGGAATGCTTGAAAAAAAAAACTTCTCCTGATTTATAGTTACACTATATTGTCACATTCGTATTAGTTGAAGAAAATTTCAAAAATATTTCAAAAGTCAAGAGTTATTCAATTTTTTCTGCGTCTATTTTTCATCTGGGACAGTTTACTTTTACAAACAATTTTATACGAAACGGTATCACTTCAAAAGCAAATGATGAGCTACAGTTGCTATGCTAAGTTAAGGCCAATTCAGAATTATGCATCATGATGTATGCTGCAAAGACTGTGCCAGCCATTTCACAATCTTTCATTTCACAAACTTTGTAATGCTAACTTTTTTTTATAATTCACATTTTTTCTTTTGTGCATAATTTTCATTTAGTCGTTTTTCTTAAAAAAAAAAAAACAAAAAAAAAATAGGTACAGAGGAAATATGAGAGGTAAATAAGATTTGAAATTTATTTTTTACCTCAGTATGTTGGCGGAACTGTTGCAGCTTGCATCAAAATTTGAAATTTTCTAAACTTTTGCAGCATGCATCAACGCATCATGCATCCGATGCATCGATTGCGAATTGCGCCTTTGAATTATGTTTTTTGGTGCGTACGCAGACCATGGCTTAAACAGCAATTTGACTTGACTCGATCTCTTTTTTTGTAATTTGGAAGTGCAGTGATTACTTGGTGATTTCTATCCTTGTCTTCTAATTCTTATTAACAAATTAGATTCTTTATTTGATTAACAATTGGAATAAATATCTTTATTCTGGGTACCGACTGGATTAGAGAATTTATTTTGAAGATTCTTATTGTGAGTAGCGACTGCAATACGACTTTATTACTAACACTAAACAGTTTATTGCGCGTATCGACTGTAATAAAGACTATTTTTTTGCAAATATCGACTGTAATAAGATAATTACTAACAAAAAACTTTATTGTAGGTATCGTCTGCAATAAAGAATATCCCAATCCCAAACCTCAATAAAATAGAAAGTCAAGTATATCAGCTGCCAACATAGATGAGGTGAGTACAAAGTCAATTGGAACAGCATTTCTACTAACATTATGTTTTGAATTTATTGAATTTTGATATATTTAAATATTTACACATCTTATACTAATTAAGTCACAATATTTATTGAAATAAAGATTCATTTCAAGTGTAGTGAACTTTGTAAAACAAGGGAGAGTGAACTCAAAACTTTATACCAGTGGCATAATTTTAACCGGATTCGCATTGTACATTTATTGCGTGTTCGCTCTGATCACGGTCAGAACAATTACGCAATTAAATAAAACAGTGAATTAAAAAACAAGTTTAAATAAATACTCTGAATTGCTGATCTGGGGTGAAGGAAATAAAGAAATACGAAATAACGCAACAAGTGAACCAAACCTACATATGTGGACCATCGATAAAATTATTGCCTTAAACCCACCCTTTAAATGTCGAGTATCTAAAAGTCCAACAAACGGGAATTTGTTACTTTTTTATTGCTTGCTGCACCGAAATTTTATTTATCACAGCAGCCGTCAACTTATTGTTACTGGGCATTTTTGTTCGTTGCTATGTAAGTTTTATCACTAGTACCGTAAGTTCACAGATGCATTGCCAAATTTTGTTATCATACGCCTCTGCTACTCCATCATTGGTGTCGTGTACAAGTAAGGGCTATATAAACAACAAGCTGACTGGTCCTGATCTCTACCCACTCATAAACAACTTGCCGGATCTTCTAATACCGGCAAATTTCAAATATCTGTCACCCTTGCTCTTGGCTAAATCGGATGCTAGAAACATCTACCTCCGCGAAGGTAGAATAAGTTTCTATGACACCAAGGAGATTACTACAGGGGGTAATTCCAAATAACCTCAAGAACCCGGGAATGTCTCTGATGAAACCTGCCAGTATAGGAACTTTCCAGTCCTTAACTTCCTAAAGATCCCAAAACATATCCAATCCTCACTCCCTCCCAGTCCCTAAAAAATTTAACAACAAACTCTTGCGAGAAAGTCATTAACTACAGCTGATATGGTGCAGCAGATGTAAGAAAAGAACAAACAACAACACAAGAGGTGATAAAAACCAAACCAAATATCAACAAGAAGGAAAAGCAAAACATCTAATCGAACTGAGGGCCAAAGATAAGCCCCAATGCCCTAAAGAGGACAAAGCTGAACGATGTGAAAAATCATTAAACAAAATCCAAAGAAGGAAGACAAGGAAGAAATTTGAAAGCGCAAAAGCACTTGACTTGACTTGACTTGTCTTGATCTCTTTTTGTACTTGGCATCGCTTGGGATAGGTTGGCTAGGTAAAGGAATAAAGTTTCATATCACGGATCGACTGATATACAATTCCTATTAATAAAACACTTTAAGCTGGTCACTGACTGACTTAAGGAGCATTATTTCAGGCATTGACTGAAGCAATCATTTACCAACACACACCTTATTTCGGGTCTTCACTGAAGTTAAGATAAGACTTTAAGCCAGACAGACTTAAAGCATATTGTATCTTGGGTCTTGACTGAGACCAAATTTAATAACATTAACACTTTATTCCTGGTCTAGACGGGAATAAAGAATTGTTCTAATCAAGGATTAAAAAAATTGTCTTAACATTAGCTTAAAGCCAGTTTCTCAAGTGCCAAGTATTAGATCAATGAGTGCCACCCTCTTCGAACATTCATTTTACTTATATCTCTAATTTAATATATTCATTTTGGGTGCATGTATTACATAACTTATATTTTTATTTTTACTCCATATATTTATTCTGTATATACAGGGTGATCCGCAAATGTCTTTAATCCTTTAAGTGGATGAAAGTAGAAGTCATTTGGGTCAAAAAAGTCTAGATACTTTTATATCGAACCCCGCTTGGTTTTTGAGTAAATCGATAATATCGATTTTCGATATTTTGCATACCTTTTCAGAGTAATTTCGTTATAAGTTCTATTGTAATTAATGGATTGTGACGTTCAAACCTTTATTTAAAAGAACACATATTGGCCTTTCTATAAATGTATAATAAGTTATATTTGTGTCTTCAATTATTTAAAGAAAAAACAGTTTTCTCTAGAATTTATTATTTCACCAAAATTTTTGTCGCACTTCAGTGTACATTTATTCGAAATATCACCATTGTACGAACTTGGCAGAACTATGGAAAAATTTGCGCATTATGTCCCCTTTCCAAAATAACCTCCCTAAGTGCTATCAAATATAACAATCAAAAGTTATAAGCAAACATTTGGAAGATGTGCCCATCGAGGTAATATTCAGTTTTTTCGTAGGATTCTATCTCCTCCTACAGTTTTTAACCTACGACAACCATTTATATGTCATTGTACGGGAATCTGAATTGGTTATTAGATTCGGTACTTTTCGATTTCGAATTTCGAAAAATAACGAAATCTACGTAAATATCAAGTTTGGTAAAAAAGTGTTTTTTCGAAATTACCCCCTCCTTTTTCGAAATTCGAAATCGAAAAGTACCGAATCTAATAACCAATTCAGATTCCCGTACAATGACATATAAATGGGTATCGTAGGTTAAAAACTGTAGGAGGAGATAGAATCCTACGAAAAAACTGAATATTACCTCGACGGGCACATCTTCCAAATGTTTGCTTATAACTTTTGATTGTTATATTTGATAGCACTTAGGGAGGTTATTTTGGAAAGGGGACATAATGCGTAAATTTTTCCATAGTTCTGCCAAGTTCGTACAATGGTGATATTTCGAATAAATGTACACTGAAGTGCGACAAAAATTTTGGTGAAATAATAAATTCTAGAGAAAACTGTTTTTTCTTTAAATAATTGAAGGCACAAATATAACTTATTATACATTTATAGAAAGGCCAATATGTGTTCTTTTAAATAAAGGTGTGAACGTCACAATCCATTAATTACAATAGAACTTATAACGAAATTACTCTGAAAAGGTATGCAAAATATCGAAAATCGATATTATCGATTTACTCAAAAACCAAACGGGGTTCGATATAAAAGTATCTAGACTTTTTTGACCCAAATGACTTCTACTTTCATCCACTTAAAGGATTAAAGACATTTGCGGAACACCCTGTATATAACATATCACTTAATACCTTTTATACATAATCTGATCTTAATATAATTAGTGGGAAATTCTAAAAAATAAGTGTGAGTGTGACAGTTTATTGAAAGTTAAAAGGAAGTGGACAGTGTTTTTTGTTTTGAGAAAACAAACCATTGATCTTAAAATTATCAGCGCATTCATTTGAGTTTTCATTAGATTCAAATTTGCGTGTACGTTCTAACTACCGGGCAGTACACCTTATGCTAAATATGTGTTTGTCAGGAACTTGTGCAGCGCTCAGAATACATATAAAATTTATGTGACAATAATTTCACATATTCTGGTCACGACATATTTTCACTATACCTGGGTAGCCACTATATTGCGCTATGCATAAAATTCAAACAGGTGTGTTAAAAATTTTCACTTTATACTAACTCTTGTAGCCTCGGTATTTCAGTTGATTAGTGCCCTGGCTACCATCCCAGGTGCCGTGGATTTGAATCCTACCTCGGCCTGGTCCCGTGCTTTTCCACCATACCTTTCGATTCGCTGGGGGGGGGGGGTGGTTGTCCATAGTCCATAGATAATTGAGGCATTTTCCTATCAATATTACGCATTGAACTGTAAATTTTCAATTTGTGCTTCGAAATTACAAAGATGAAAGAGAACGAAAATTTTGTACTATAACAAATCAGTATAATTAAATTAATTTTAGTGTTTTACAAGAAATGAATTTCTTAAGTGCTTCAGTTCATGTGAACCTATATAAATCCTATTAGTCTACCAAGTCAAATAATAAATCTTTTTTTTAGATTAATTTATTTCACGAAGATAAAATATTTCTCTGCAAAAAAGGCAACAACACTCATAATCAAAAGAGGTTGAGCCGTCTTCGTACCCAACGCCAATGTTTTCAAATTTTAATACAAGAGAAGCGAGCCCAGATGGTCTTTAGGATTTTATATTTCAACCTTCAAAATTTATTTATACTTACTCTTAATGGTTTCTATCACATTGTATTTCGCGGAATATATTTCAAAAATATATAAGAAGTCAAGGATAAAAAAATAAATAAAAATACATTTTTACTAGTAACTGAAGCGTATAACATCCCCACATCTACAAGATTTTCATGGAAATTCTATTTTTTGCATAACTTACGTTTAGGAAAATCTACTAACGTGAGGCTTCTGGAAAAACCGTTTAACTGTTTAAATTACAGGTATATAAGGGAAATTTACAATTTATCCTAATAATTTATTTGCATGCACTCCTGGACATTTTTGTTATATCTCCCATGTCCTTTATTACACTTTCAATTCGCATTGGTGTAGTATTCAAGTCTTTACAGTTTATTCTAAACAATTTCAGATTATAAATGCATCTTAGAAATCTTTATTTTTAGATAATCCCACAATTTTCTATGAGATTTGGGTTGGGCGAGGAAAGATAATAAGAATTTTGCCCAATAGATTTTGCTGATAAGGAGATTCATCTTCCACTATACACTAGGAGGTAAGGGATTTTTATATTTCAGTTTATTTATTTATTTAGCAGAGCCAACAGGACAAAAATTTCACCTGAATATTACAAAAGAAAAGAAAGAAAAAAAAATCGTCAGATGTGAATAAAATAATAAAAAAAAAGTAAAAATAAAATAAAATATAATACTAGAATAATAAATAAATACAGCAAAATATGTATTTAAATAAGTTGTCGGAGTTAAGTCAAAATCAATGAGGTCTGACTGGAAAGCTCTCAAAATAGAACAAATAGGCTCAATATAACCGTAGTTGGTGTGTTGATGAGATACATGTAGAAGAGTGTACGAATCATTCCTCAAAGCTCGTGGGCGAATATGGAAGTTAATTTTAGATAAGATCTCAGGAGCGTCTACGACACCAGTTACTATTTGAAAGAAGAAAACAACCTTAGTTATTTCACTTCTTCTAGTAAGAGTAAGTAGCTTTGATTTTATCTCTGCTTATAAAGAGGAAGCGTGAGAGGATTTTCCCATGGGATACGTGTAAGTCCTCTGTATAAATGCCAAGCGCCATAGATGAATATCATAAAAAGGACACCAAACAGGGATAGCACAAAAGCTAGATACAATGTCCTTAAAGTGAAAGGATCATTCACACCAGGCGTCCATCTTCTTACAAAGCCTAATGCGTCATTAGCCTTATTGATTGTCTTCTCAATTCGTGGTAAAAAGCTTTGATTGGTGTCTAAAAGTATACCAGGTCTTTGATTTCATTGGTTTTATCAAGAGCTATAACTATGGTATGTAGTCAGAAGTGGACAATTTTTACGGGTAAAGCTAATGGCTTTACACTTGTCAATATTAAGGTACATAAAATTTTTATTACACCAAATGAAGAAACTGTTAATATCTGATTGCATAGCGCTACAACCAATAGAGCTATCGATCGTCTTAAAAATTTTGACATCATCAGCATATATCAGAATATCAGATAGATTAATAAATTTTGGAAAATCTTTATATAAGATGAAAAGCAGCGGATTCAGATGGCTGGCTTGAGGAACACCGAAAGGTACAGGTATTTCACAAGAGGCAGTCGACCTAAACAGAACTTGCTAGATCCTATTTAATAAATATGACTCTAGCCATTTAATTAAAAAAAATAGGAAAGTCGAGGACACCAAGCTTAAAGAGTAAAAGCTTGTGGGATATTTTATCGAAGGCCTTACTGAAGTCGGTGAATATGAAGTCAATTTGGCTTGCATTTTCCATAGAGTTGAGACAGACCGAGGTAAAATCAACCAGGTTAGTGGAAGTTGATCGCTTCTTCACAAAACCGTGCTGTCTTGAAGTAAATAAATGTTTGCAGTGAAAGTAAAACGCATCATATGTAATCGCTTCAAATAGCTTAGGAATGACAGATAGCAGTGTAATATTCCTATAATTAGCTATTTCATCTTTTCTGCCTTTTTCGTGTATAGGAATAATATCGGATAACTTCCATGGTAATGGGAATATATCGATCCGCAGGGACCAGTTATATAGATGCGAAAAGGGATTTCCAAGATTATGCCGGCAATATTGTAAGAAGATATAGGGGACTCCATCAGGGCCGGCATTGAACTTGGAATTGAGTTTGGCAATATATTCATGCAAAACATCTTCAGATATCGTAAGATCACTAAGGCCACTACTGGGGATGGAAGAATAGAAATAAAAAAGAGATTCATCAATTACCTCACTACGATGGGTAAAGCTATTACATAGAGAGATTATATAGGACAAAAAGTTCATATTAAGGAGAAAAACGTCAGAAAAGATATTTATCATTTCATTATAGCCACTACAGATGACATTCGTCGCTAAATGTCACCCACAAATTTTGAAAATTTTTATTGATCTTTAAAGTTTCATAAAATACAAAAATATATGGCTGTGGAGTCTAAAAGACTGTAGAGGATAAAGTCGCATTTGTTTACTATTCCGCATATGACTTTGTGCTCAACAAGTTAGTTGAAATTTGAAGATATCTTAAAAAGATAGAATAAGTCATGGAATATTTATCTCTGTCTAAAAAACACAAATTATAAAATTTATTTGAAAGTCAGATTATTATCTGAGTCATAGTTAAAAATTTGCACTCTTAATGGGCGCAACTGCTGATTATAAAGAGTTTTGCTATGAAATAAATTGACTGAATTTGCTGCGAAATCCGCAGTTCGTGAATTGAGTGGAAAAAAACTCGTTCCACCCTATGAGGATCGCTTGAAGCTTTTAAATATGCACTCGCTTAAGAAACGTCGTATGGTTGCCGATGTAACGTTTGTGCATCAACTCTTAAACGGGAATATTGATTCTCCACTTCTACTTAACAAAATCTCTTTCCGTGATAGTAGGCACAATTTGAGAAGGCTACCTTTGTTGCATGTTAACTCCTCAAGGTCTAACTTCAGCATATATGAACCTGTTAATCGCCTGTGTATTACTGTTAATAATACGGCTGACATTTTGCTCTCGACGTTTCTAAGCATGTTTTAAAAAAACGTCCATATAATATTTAATCTATTTTGTTTAATGTTTTGTGCATGTAATTTCATCTATTGTTTGGTTTATGTTTAGTGTAACATACTAATACTAACACCGACTAAATGATGAAACCCATATGTATTGTTGACCGTTTATTTATTAAACGTGTCCATGCACCGAGCTTGTGTTAAGCTGGTTCTGATACTCATTTAAAAAGAAATTTATTTACAAAAGAGGGCGTTTCGTATCAGCAGGAACCGCAGGAACTCATCAGTATGGCTTGGATCCTGCCTGCCGTATATACCAAAGTAACAGCTAATCTGACCCCATATATGAACTTAAAATTATTTTTCAGTGAGAATTATATTTGAGGCGAAAGACTAAGTATTTACTTGAATTCCTAGCCTAAAATAGTCTGTTTTGCTTCTTAGTCAAAGTTTTGAAAAGATTATGTATATAATGACTATTGACTCCATTAATAAGAACGGCTATTTGACTACCTGGCAGTCTGGTTTTCGTCCAAATCATAGCTATGAAACTGCTATGCTTAAAATTTCGTGGAATATTCACGAAGCTTTGGATATGGACCATCTTACAATTCTCGCATTGCTCGATTTTAGCAAAGTATTTGATTCTATGGATCATCGCAAGGTGCTGAAAAAGCTATCTCAGGGTTTTTTTCTCTCAGCATCTGCTGTTCAGCTTTTCAAGAGCTTCATAAGCGGCCGTAGTCAAATTGTAAAAGTACAGAATACACTCTCTGACTTGGCGAATCTAGAATGTGGTATTATTCCTCAGGGTTCAATATTTGGTCCCCTTTTGTTCAGCCTTTATATAAATGACCTGACCTGTATCTCAACAGGTCAATTGGCTTAACGAAAGATTTCGTATGCAAATTGAATCAAGATCTCCAGCGTGTTTATGATTGGTCTGTACAAAACAGATTAGAAATTAATCCTGTCAAATCAAGTTGCCTATCGATCTACAGAAAAGACATTAATTCCAATAATTTACCCCCGGTATTTATAAATAACACCAGACTTCCCTATATGGATTCTGCAAGGAGTTTGGGTTTTGAGCTTAATTCGAAGTTTTCCTGCTGCAACTATATTAGTGCTACTAGTTGAAAAATATATGGGTGTATACGGCGGTTGTGGCTGAATTCTGTGTTCCTTTCGCTTCATATGGGAAAAACAACTGGTTAAAGCCCTCATTTTACTTATTGTTGCATAATATTCTCATCTCTGGATTCAGCTTGTCATAGAACACTCTTGGTTGTTGCATACAATGATGCTTTACGTTTTGTATTCAGGCTACCTCGGACCAGTCATATATCGCCATATATATCGACCTTGCTTGGATGCCCTCTAGAAAATTAGTTAACCTAACGCAGATTAAAAGTTCTTCATGAACTGACTTATAATCGGAAGCCATCGTACCTTTTCGAGAAACGGAACTCCTTGCAATCGACTAAACATAAGAAACTCTTGATCCCCTGTTGCAGTTCGCGTTATGGACAACGTTCTTTCTTTTTCCAAAGCATTTTCAAGTGTTATCTTTTGTCGTATGATCTGTAATGAACGACTGCCGTCAGAACTTTTGCAAAGCTTATAAAATCTTCAACTATTTGTTAAAAGTCATGCAGTCTGAGTGTTTCCCAGATTATAGTCTATACATATCTCTTTTTACTCTCTCGCTCTTTTTTTCTCTCTTGTACAACATTGGTTTTCTTATGTATAAGTTGAGTGTAATTTATTTTGCTTTTGATCCTGTTTATCATTTATTTTATATAAACTAATTTTTTGCTTTTTTTTACATTTGGTTTTATTTCTCATTTTATATATATATACACAGTAAAAAATTTATACAAATAGTTGCCACAAAGCTTAGGTATTTTTCGATAAGATTAGGAAATATTCCCTAAAATGTGAGGAATATTCCCTAAAATGTGGAGACTATTCCCTAGATTTTAGATTTTTTACAGTGTACGTACTGTGGTTTTTTCCGGTATTAACCTTGTCGCGCGAATCGAGCGAATCCATACTGATGAGTATATGGTTCCTGGTGACACAAAACGCCCTTTTTTTGCAAAAGAAATTTCTTTTTCAAAGATTTTTCATTTGTAAAGAGTTTTATTTTCACTTCTGTTTATAAGACTTATACCAATGATTACATGATATACTAGTCCTTCGAGATTTTAGTATTCACTGAGTTACCCTAAGTTAGTCTTTCAATTTAGCACTAAGTGTGACATTTCTTCGTGGTCCGTTGTTTTGAAGGTTTTATTTTCCTTTCGTGACAAATTTGTAAATGGTCAGAATTCCATATGTTCTACGATGCCCATCTTCAATTTACTTCCAAATTTATAATTTTAATCAATACTTAAATTGGTTAAATGTGTAAATTTGTTTTTCTATAACCCACTTTTTTTGGGTTTTTGGAAGAGCATTACAAAAGTATTTTTATGCAGTATACCTCATTGATTAAAAGTACTTTGATAAGAGATGGTCACTAGCTCCAATGTATATAGTTCCATTATAAATTTCTTAAATTTTCACAACATTCACTTTATTTAATAACTAAACACTTTTCTTGATTTATTACTTATTTTACCCATTTTGCTAATTAGCGCCTCTAATTTGCTGAATAAACTGAACACATTACTATATGTGGGAGGAACTTCATCAAGTCGTCATGCAGAAAACATTGTTCTAGGTCCCAAAAACTCACTAACTAATTGCTCGCACCCTAGGAATATCCCTTTATATTTATTGAGACTCTTCCTTCTTTGATTCAATAATTAAAAAAAAAAAAAAAAAATCAATTCAGCGCCGCATCTATACTAATTAGATTTTTCGTTGAAAAATAAGAGATCTAGGTCACAGCATTCGTCAAGGAGCATCATGCTATCTTAAGTACTTTGAAGTGTCACACTAGACTAATGATTAATGATCTTTCAAGACCTAAAGCTAATTACACCTGTATTATTTACATGAAATGGCAGGGCTTGCTTGTGTTTAAGTACTTGCGAAATGCTCTTGACGTGAGACCGAGTGTTTATTTAATCTTGCGCCACGTGGAAATAATTTATTATCTTGAAACTAGTTCTTGAGCTGAGTTGGCGATTATTGTGTAAATTGGCTGAACCAGTAAATTATGAAAAATATTATACAAGTCTAATATCATTCAAAAAGCGAATTGGAAGTCATAAATGATTTTGATTCATACAAAAAAGTAGAAATTTATTATTTATATTCTTGAGGAAATTGAATTTGAAAATATAATAAGGTTAATATGATGGAAACTCTCACTAAGTAATCATCACATATTCTATTGCGAGGCAATTATTGACTGTATCCAATACGAAGAAAAAATGAAGCTGCTGTGGGGGAGCAGAGCTGACATCAGGAAACGATTTCTATCGTAGCTGTAAAGCTCTTGAGGAAATCGTAGTTCGATATGTGCTTTGCGAGTATCCTGCTCTACCGACCAAAAGAGGCAGACTACTTGGTAGCTATTTCTTTTCGGAGTTGAGGTAGCCATAAGGTAAAGGAAAAATTCTCATGAATATAAAGATAGGAAGGACCGGTCAGTGATCTAAGTTAAGCACGCTAACAAAACTGCTTTTATAATCAATTTTATAATAAAAAACAAGTGATAAGTTAACTAAGAAGTTAATTAAAACAACATACTGAAAAAGTACAACAGATTGCCCTATGCTAATCATATATCAAGAAGTTTACTCACTCATTCATACAAATATATATATACATGTACAGAATCGTAATATTTCATAAAATAATCTTGAAATTCATCATCACAATATCAAAAGTGTACATCTGAAGTCTCGTTCCTATTGTACTAGACACTCATCTTAAAGCCCCACCCACACTAAAAATCAAACAAAATTACAGGCGACCATAATCCTCCCTCCTCCTGAATCATATAAGTAGATAGGATATGTGTGTGTTTTCAAACTTTGTTCACTTATATTGCACACATGTTTTGAAAACAGGATATATATATATATGTATGTATACCTATCCTACTGTCATTTTGAAAGATCCAATTTGAAATCTCTTGAAGTTTTATTGCCCTTATTCCCTCTGTGGAACGAGACGGTAATCTTTGATTTGAGCATTCCTTTGAGGATAATTGTATTAATCCTCATTCAAGTACCTGTGAGTATCTTCTTACAACGCCTCCATATCATTCTGAATTGGATTCGTCACATATCAAATCCCAGAATGCCTAAGGAAAGCTCCGGCTGCTTTAATATTTAAAATGAATTTGTCATTTGGAGCGTGTGGTGTAGTACCGTGTAGTGAGTTAGTAAGAGCCATCTGGGATGTAAGTAATATCGATAAAGCTCACGTCCGTGTCATTAAATTTAGGAAAACTGGAGTGTCGAGGAAGAAATCTTAAATTTAATTTCACGTTGCTTGAGCACGTACACAATTCTAGTCGTCGTACTCTGTGTAAACAATTATCAAATCGTCGTTAAATATTCATAACTTTCCCCGTTGATTTAGAGCTTTTACAAGTTATGACGAATGAATTGAATCGAACATGTATCAAGGAACTCAGATTTTATTGCTAATTGGGAAAGAGTTTCTAAGTTATCCAGAAATTATTGAGGTACTTAATTATATTTGATGATCATATACCTACATGATAAGAGGTGAGGAAAGTTTCAACATTTGTCGCAACCTTTTACCCTTACATAATTTTTCGCCAGGTAAAATTGGAAAAATATCAAAGGTTTTGATCCTTCTAAAGAGGATAAGAAAAAAATTTGTGTGCCATAAGTGAAAAACACGAATTTAGTGAAATTTGAGAATTCTACTAACGAATGAGAAGTTGACGAAGTCAAGCCAATACTCTGGCGCTAGATGTCGAGAAACAGAAGATCATATTTGTTAAAGAGGTGTGATGTTCTATATACTCAATGTTTTAGGACTTTGCAATTGGTGGTGATAATCCTGTAATTGCCCGTTAAAGCCACCCATTAATATTATGATGTTGATCCTTGTAGTGTTGTTCATGGTATTAGGATGCTGAAAAGCAAAATTCATCTGTTGCTTCAGAATCTTTCAAACTTGACTATTAGCTAATTCGATTTCTTTCAAGCCAAGCAGATCCAATACACTTTTGAATCCCAGAGTAAGTCAGTATGTGTTCTGACTGTTCTGACTTACTCCTGCATTAGGTCATCTCATTTCGTTAAATCCAAGAATTTGAACAATGTATCTTTTCATTTCTCTCTCACTTGAGCTAGTAGTGAGGCCTCTGTCAGCGTTCTTATATTCTTCAATTTTTTCCTGGATTACAGATCTATTAATTATAAGAAACAGCACTCTATGTTGAAATATGATTGTTACCCTAGATCGCTGGTTAATATCGCAAAACCAAAGTAGAGTTAAACTTCAAACCACGATCACACGGATGACTAGGACACGGAGGAGACACTATTGAATTAATTTGTCATTCCTATTTCTAGAGAAGATATAGTCATCAGTGAGTGAAGTGAGTGAAGTTCGCCAATACCGGGTATCACTGAATAGAACAGATTGAACAAAAACTTTATTTTATTTTTTATTTATTTTATTTATGTCCCATGTGAATAGTTTGCAGTTTGCAATAAGAAAAGATGGCTAAATTTCTGATATTTCTGAGAAATTCAATATAAAGAAATAATTTTATAAGGTTAGGTATATGCAAGATATGAAATGATAACTAAAAATTTGATATAACAACAACTAACGTAAATTTGAAGAAATTTCTTTAACAAATTGGTTATGAAAATACTAATTTTTATTGATTCTGTCTTTGCCGGGGAAACTTTTCAGGTTACTATTCAAAACTCACTGAAGCCACAAAAAGAACACTCCACGTCGACGTATTTTTCTCAAACTGAAAGCTAAATGGGAACTGAATTGCGTGTTCCTACTATACAAAATAGAATAAAAGAATTAAGCAATGTCAATGCTTACTGAAAGAAGTCCACGGTCTTGAAAATAAGGATACTGTTTACTGGTGAGTATTTTTCCTCGAGAAATCTTTAGTGCTGTTCGGAATCCACGCAAATACAAAAAAATTAAAATACAAGGGAGCTGCATATCAGGCATATAAGCTGTGCCATTCCCTGGAAATGAGTGAGATCTATAGAGAGGCAGGTAATACCTGTAAATCTATTATTCAGCGAGGTAAGTTCCAATTCGATCAAAGCCTTAGATAGAAAATCTTTACTAGTCAAGGGGTAGTAAGAGGTATTGGTATCTTTCAAAAACAGTCAAGAACAAATTCACCAGTTATTCGGTACTGTGCCTAACTCACAACGCAGGTGTGTACACAGAATACCGTCCTCCATCTACACCAACATGAAATTATAGTCAAAGACCGTTACATTTCTGCAAAAAGTAGGTTTTTAAGGTGCTCGAGAGTTTCAATGTGGTTAAGGCTGCTGGGCCTGATTGTATTTCGTCCTTGCTGCGCCTCTTCTTTAGATAAACCTCTACTCAAAGTATTTCACCTATCCTATTGGTCAGGAGTTTTTCCTTCGGCATGGAACCTTGCATATATTCAGGTTCAGCCAATACCCAAAAACCGGGAGAGACCAGCGATTCCTCAAATTATAGACCAATTGCCTTTATTTCGATTCTTTTGAAAATTTTCGACACAATCATCAACACCCAATTGATGAAATATCTAGAAACTAATCCCCTTATTAGCGATCGTCAATATGGCTGTCGTTCTGGACACTCTGCTGGAGACTTACTAATATTCGTTATCAAGCGTTGGAATCAATGTCATAATTTTGATAAATCTGAAATCACCGCATCAGATATATCGAAGCCCTTCGATAGAAAGTCCTTGAGGTTTACGTGAGCACCTGCCATCATGGCTTAATCCCACGCTGTTCTTCACAACACTCGGATTGATTTTGTGACGTCAATCATCACCCTCCAGTTGCTTTTCTGCTTCTGAAGTATCAGTCGGCGCCAAGTGCATGCCTGGCGCCCTCACTGATGGGAGCGAGACCTATCTAACATCTCTGCCGATCTGTCGGTCACGGCACCCGGTTGATTAAGCGCAACTCCACGCCGAGATCATACCAAGAGAAGTGAACGTTCAGCGAACAATCACAGGGTATTCCCTCTGCCCGCGCTACGAGCGTCAACCACAACCGCCACGTTACTCCCCAAAGGGCCTCACCAATGTCGGCATGACAGCTTGTGTAATGGGCACCGAGCCCGTGGTACCCGAAAAACCTCAGGTCAGGCTTCGTAGCAAAGACGTATATAGTCTACGCCACTTCAGTTCGGCTTCATGCATGCCCGGGACTGATGGCCCTCTATACAGCTTATATAACTTCCTGCCTAGCATACCTTCTCCTCCTTATTTTAAAAACTTCTTTTGCATATGCAGCAATGCACTGGTGAGCGCCCTTCGATAGAGTCTGGAATTCTGCTCTTTTAACTAAACTTTAGTCATTAGGTCTAGACCCTCTTTTTTAAAATGGATTGACAATATTCTCTCCCGCCGTTCAATTCAAGTTTTATTGGACGGAGCTACTTCTGACCGTTTTATAACACATGCCGATGTACCGCAAGGTTCTGTGGTCTGTCCTACTCTAATCTGCTAGCTCTAATTTTCATTCCAATTCATAGTTTTGCAGAGGACAACACTCTAGGTTTTGTGTACTCGTTCGACTCTAAAGTTCATTCCCGTGGGAATATTTTAGTTGACAAACATAGCCACATGTTCAGTTCACTAAACTATGACCTTACAACAATACTCACTTGGTGCAGAGCGAATCGAGTCTAGTTTAATTCTTATTAGCGATGACATACCAATAGCAACTATTGCTTCACTAGAGCACATCATAATGTCGGATTCTATCTCTCTTTTATCTCTAGTTTTATGGCTACTGCTCGAACGCAATCTCTAGCTTGATCCCTTGTAGAATTCTTCCTATGCTTCCACCACACAAGCTGTAGCCCGAGCGCATCCTCACACCCGATAGGTCTCAAATAAATGTTGAACCGGTTGTTTCATCAATATTTTAGCTATTCTTCACATCCTCTATACCACAAACTTAAAAAAGTAATTTACAAAAGCATTAAAAAAAAAGTCATAAAGACTTTTACAAAAATGTTAAAAATTAAAAAAAAATGATAACCAAAGTGCTGCAAAGCCTGCAGCTGCCACAGATCACAATGAATAAAGCATTTCGTATCAGCAGGAACCAATACTCTTCAGTTCGGCTAATTACTGCTTACTGTAGACGCCACTATCAGTTTTTTTTTAATTATTAACATTTTTGTAAATGTCTTTATTACTTTTGTTTTGTTCTACTTGGCTGGTCCCACATAAAAGCTTAATTAGCTAAGCGCTGAAGTAAATACTTAGTATTTGCGCCTCTTATAGTATATCTCATACTCAGAATTTTAACTGAGATTATATATGATATTTGCTTAGCATTTTTCTTCTCGCGTCTACGGCAAGCAGGAACTAGCCGTACTGAAGAATATTGGTACCTGGTTTATTAATACTAATTCAACTATATATAACCATAGATGGCACAAGAACTAGATGTCGCATGACATACTACAGCAGAGTATACAGATTGTGAAATTGGTAGTGTAATCTGGAATGGACCATAACATGTTTTGGAGCGTGTCGAAAGTAAATGTTTTTATAATATAAGTTTTGTATACATCGATCGATCGATTTGCTCAATACTTAAAATACGAAAGCATATGAATCACTCGACGTATACCTACATCATTTCAAATGTTGTGGTCCATTCCGGAATGTACCACCCAGCCATATAAATTTTGTATACTTTTTGGTACTGCATGCGACATCTAGTTCTTGTACCAACTATGATATACAGTGACTCGAAAAACTGTTCACGTATTTTCTCCAAATGTCATATAAGGTATTATTTTAAATAAAAAAAAAGGGAATTCACATTTTGATTTTGAATATATTTTAGGGGAGTAACAAGAATTCATAAATTCGAATATACAAGAACAGAATTATATATTTCAAGAAAAAAAAATAATATAAACTGAAATCCAACAAATGAACAGTTTATCGACTAGTAGATACATTTCAATGTTTAGTATTATAAAAGATTATTTTAAAATGTGGTGTTTCCTCCTTTGGCTTTAATTACTGCTTGTATTCGTTTAGGCATACTGGCCGTTAATTTAGCCAAAGTTTCGGAGCTGATTTCCTCCCACGCCTTTTGAACATTCACCCAGAGCTCATCTGCAGTTTTTGGGACTTCCTTTTGCGTAATTAGTCTTTTTTTAATTATAGCCCAAAGATTCTCGATTGGATTGAGATCAGGTGACTGAGCAGGCCATTTCATCGTTTTTATAGCATTGTTTTCTAGCCATACTTTCGTAACACGAGCCATATGCTTCGGGTCATTATCTTGCATAAACTCCAAGTCACCTGTCTCACATCCAAACTTCTCAAAACTGGGCAACAACGAGTCTTCAAGTATGCGTACATAAGCTTTAGCATACATAATTCCTTGAATACGACGCAGCTTTCCCAATTTTTTGTCCACAGAAACAGCCCCAAACAAGTAGTGAACTCCCTCCTAACTTCAAGGTCTTAAGTATATTTTTTTCTGTTGGTCAAATTCTTTTGTCGTACCAGCTCCAAATGCGTCCGTCAGAGCCTAATCGATTATTTTTTGACTCATCGGACCATATAACAAATTTCCATTGCTCAGCAGTCCAATTTTTGTGAAGTTTTGCAAACTCTAATCTGCTTTTCTATTTTTCTCCGATATTTGAGGCTTTTTTATCTTGGTTCTGGCCTTTAAATTTGCATTTTTCAAGTAATTTCGAATGGTGTCATTGCACACATTGATATTTAATGCAACAGAAAGTTCTTTATTGACATCCACAGCGTTGCTTGAGGCTCCTGATACGATAAGACGCCGTGCCATTCTTTCTGTTTCAGCGCTTAATATTTTTGGTCGTCCACCTTTATTTTTATTTACCTCAATAGCCATTTCTTTTCTAATTTTTGTGGTTACACCGATCGAAATTCCGTATTTTCTAGAGATACTTCTCACAGAGAGTCCTTTTTTATGTCCTCAGCAACAGCTCCTCTCTTAGCAGTGGAAATTTGTTTGGTCATTTTTATCTATAAATTAATTAATAGTTTTGATCTGGAAAGCTACGAAATATGTATTTCCTTACCGTGATAGATATAATAAAGATACAAAACACCTTATTTGTAAAAAAGAGCAACGCAATTTTACTACTTTTTGAAAAAATTCCAGCCACTCGAAAACTGTTCACGTTGCGATCTTTACTTCAGCAAGGGTTTTATCGTTTTATTTTTCCCATTCAAACGCCCAAGTGAATAATAACAAATTACAGCTAAAGTGCAGTTATTAGAAAAGAAAACAGTGTTGCCGCTTGCTTAGTATTTCCATTTTTTCGAGGAAATTATTTGAGAATGTAATTACGTGAACAGTTTTTCGAGTCACTCATCTTTTCCGCTCTTTAGCAAATCTTTCACAATATTATCGACACAAAATGACAACTGCGATTTACGCTTAAAAAATATTTTGGAAATGCTTTCAATTTCAGAAAAAGAACAGAGAAAAATCTTTATTCACACTTCTTTTAAGTTAAGTTTTTTTGAATTTAAATAGTTTCCCGAATACACAATTGTAAAACTTGAAAAGCCCTAAAATGTGGGAATTTATTGTGCACTCTTTAGCATATTTTTCGACTGTGTTCATACCGCCCCAAAATTCTGAATTAGGTACACTGGAAAACGTAATTATTTACAATTGGGTAAGTATGACAGGATCAATGCATATATAAATATGGAATAAGTTCGGCAATACAATTTTTACGTAATAATATCAGTAGAATCTTAAAGTAGCCCCTTCACTTCAATTTACTATAGAAACACATCGTCAAGAAGATGTACATTCTAGCAGGAGAGTTAAAGCAACTGGTGGGATGAAATAGGATTTGATGGAGGAATAGTATTTCTGACCTATCACGATAAAGAAATTAAAATTACAGTAAATAAGTTGGTGTAAATTGGTAAATGTCATTCTACAATATAATACCGACAACAACTAAGCTCAACTTTTAAAATCGTCAGAGAAACTTTGAAAAAGTTGTGTACATCTTAACTGAACGAAAAGACTAGTGCTGGTGCAAACTTTATCATTAAGTTTATTGTAAATTTACCCTTAAGTATATAACGTAAAATCTTATTTCCTACATCACTTCAGTGTCAAACTTTTAAATCTTTAATTTGGATGGTTTTTAATTCGCCATACAGACGGTTCAGCAGATACGGACTTAAGACTTTTCAAATTCACAGTTCACACAACCATAAAGCTCCGAAGTTTTCATCGATTTAAATGATAGGTTCGATATCGTCTATCAAATCTACTAGCTGCTCTCCGATAATAATCCCAATAAGACGGTAAAAAGCCTAATGGAAAATACCATTCGAAAGAAGATAAATTTGCTGCTGAAATATCACATAGCCATAGATAATCGGTAGCTTTTACTATGAAATCTTCTTTTACATAGGTTGATGCTTAATGTTAGTAGACATGATAAGCTTTTTACTTTTCCATGAATTTTTTTTTTTTTTTTTTTTTTATGAAAAAATAAACTTTTCTGATCCTTATCTCTAGCGTAGAGAATCCTAAATAGAAGCCGGCGGTGGTGATATACATATACTTTTCATTCTTCGCTTCATTGCTGGAAAGATTTTACCATATTTTGGGTTAACGCCATTTTGAACTTTCTATTCAATCTATTCTACATATTTGTGTCATGTCCCCGTAAAGGGAGAAAAGGTTTCCAAGTAAGTGAAGATGATTTTTATTGAGAAAATTCTTTTTACTTATCAGGTTCCTCCATAACACGGTTAAATACAAATAATATCATGAAAAGAAGAAAAGTACGTAAAATCATCGAATGACGTAGTTGCTTTAATAGAAAAAATTGTTTTGTATATTTAACATTGTCTTTTTTTGCAATATTTAAAAAAAAAAAAACTAGAACGATTTTGATAATCATTAAAATCCATTGGTTCGCTTGTTTTTCTATATTATCGCAGCGAACGAATTAATTACGAAATTCTTATTCCTTTGACTCTACGGAAAATGATTCAATAGTCAATTTGGTAGTAGAAAACCAACCTTTTATTATATCAAAAATTCTCATCATTTCATAGCGCTTCACCACCGTAAATATTTAATTCATCTTTGCCTGCCTCATTCATAAACATAAATTTTCGCAGAAATAACTTTTGCACACCGAATTAGACCTCGTAAAAGTAATCCAGATACAACGCGATTTCTACATAATTTGTACAATTCCTCGGAGATTTTTTGATAAATGTTTGCTTAATTCTTGTATTCAGTTTGTATCCAGCATCCATTAAGAAATTCGTTTTATTAAAACTCTGATGAGCATTTCTGAGCAACAAACAAGGTTAATTTACTTAATAGCGAGCATCCAAGAGATAATTTGCAGGCACAAGTAAATTTTTAATTATCACGGAAGAAGCTAAATCATATTTTCGGATGGTTCTTATCTGTATTTCGTATAATCAGAATATAATCCGCACAAGATAATTTAAATGATGAAGAGTGTGAGTACGCACAAACTTCAAGGAATGTGAATCTATTCAATATTTAATTCTAGATAGAAACATCCATCTATAGGTGTATTAGGTATTTGTACATGTATTATTACAAAATATTGAAATAGGTAGAAAAAGTCTAAGCATGATTATTGGTTGGTACATTGCTGGAGGACTTTTTTGTTGAGAAGAAAGAGTGGAATGTTCTTTTCTTACTAACCATTGATTTTGTACAGAGAGAAACGGTTGTTCGAATTACTGAGTTGTGATGCTAATTTTATCAGCGTAAAAACTGTAATTAGTTATTTTTTAAATGAAAGGAAGACTTTAAATTAAATTTTGTACGTAATTTTCCTCATAGAAGGCACAAGAACTAGATGTTGCATGGCATACTAGAGCAGAGTATATAGATTGTGAAATGGATAGTGAATTCTGGAATGGATCATAACATGTTTTAGAGTGTGCCAAAAGCAAATGTTTTTATAATAGCAGTTTTGTATACATTTGACCGACTTCCTCAATACTTTAGAAACGAACAAATATGAATCACTCGACGTGTAGGGTAAGACGTTCAACAGTGAGTGTGAGAACATCACACTGGTAGAAACCACAGCATTGACTTTTATGTATTTAGCTAGACAATTAAGTTACCTTTCATGTACCATTTCTTTAATAAGTTGAACCTCATCCAGTTAGCGAATAAAAGAATATTTCAAAAATATGGCAAGTTAGTCACTGTGTACAAATATAGTACACATTGCATCAGGGTAGTGTTGGGACATCGGAATGGAACATCGATGTTCAACATCGATGTTGACATCGCCCAACAAGCATCGATGTGGCGATAATATCGATCATATCACATCGATGTACAAAAAACAACGATGTTAATGATTTTTAAACACATCATAGAAAAAGCTATGTTTTTCAGTTTAGAATTTTTGTTGCTGTCGTCTTTATTTATAACTTAATAAAAATAAAAAAAAAAAACAAAACAAAACAAGTACTTCATTCATTATCAATTCTAAAGGAAAATTTTTCTAAAAATAACACATAAATGAATTAAATAAAAGTGAAAAATCACAGGTCCGAAAACTTCTTATCTATATAGACTGAAGAAACAATAACTGGCAAAGACGTTTTCCTTGCAAACTGTTTTTCTTTTGAGTTATAGTCTCGCCTATCTTAGAGAAAAAACGTTCGATTGGCACAGAAGTAGCCGCAATGGACATGCTACAAGACGTGATAAGCCAATATATATAAGTTGGTGACGGTGCCACCATTCCAAAGGATTTATATGAAGCGGCTTCAAAGGAGCGCTTAAATAAAAGGGTATTTCCGATTACCAACGTTTCGAACTACCTTCCGATGCTTCTGTTGTTTTTCATTTATTAGGCGGATGTGATTAGCCCATAAATTGAACTTTGGTGAGCCTGAAAACGAGCTTGCAGGCAGACATTTTCTTAACTAAAATAATAGACAAGCCTGTATCGCTCTCAGTGGCAGCAGTTTGATGTATTTACGTTAAGGGCACTATGTTTCCTCCCATTTAAAGAATGAATTCTGATTGGTTCCACAGAACAATGTTTTCTGCCCCCAGCCCAAATCATTCTAAGAACTAATGATGATCAATTGTAACGATGCTTTGAAAATAAAATGAACAATCACTTTACTACGTCTCTTTCCGTTTTACCACAAAAATTTTATTGAAATACGTTTTTCTTTTTTCAAATCTAGATAAATTTTTTGGAATTTGATTTGCTTTTTACAGTATGAATTTATTCCTTTCTTGGTTTCATTCCTTTGCGGAAAGACGTATGTAATTCCTTAACATCGAAAGGATAACATCGATGTACGTCGATGTTTTAGTGCGTCAACATCGATGTAAAAATATCGAACATCGAGAGCCCAAACATCGATGTTTTGAAAACATCAATAAACATCGCCCAGCACTACATCAGGGTGTTGTTTACAGTGAAACAGACAGAAGAAACAGTGAACCAGTTGATTACCTCCAGATTGGAAAAACAGATTATTACATATGTAGTTAGATATAGTAAATAATAAATAAATCAATAAATCAAAGTAAAATATATATTTATTTAAAGAAAACAAAACACGAATTAAATATTAAAAACATTAAAAATTGCACTTCCTTAAGTAAGGAAAAAAAAAATCTTCCAAATTTTATTTAGTTTCAAATGCATTCAATTAGCTTCAATGCATATTGAGCAGAGACATATTTAATGTAAAATGATATATCAAACTCCTTTTAGTACCCACTACATTTGATGGTAGTGAAATAAGCTTTACGTCAGATCTTTTAGCATCAGACATATCTGGTTACAGTGACATATATTATGTTTGTTTATTTCTGCATTTCATTCTCATGAAATAGACGTAAAAATCATCCCCTCCTGGGTTGCTCTCTAAGATGATTCCAATATAGTAAACACTGATCTTCTTTGTAGAGAAGACTATCAAGACATACATAGTTACCGTTCTGAGGAACTCATGCTAGAGTAGGAAAATCGTCCGTTAACATAAAATCTTCGTCTTCATCACCTTGTTTTTCTTCCCAATCTCCGCCAGATGAACTATTTAAACTAACAGCTTCTATTCTTCTTCGCAGCCAGATCCAATTTTTCTTTTTTTTTTTAAGCAGTATTCCGTACTTTAGCGGTAATGGGCCATCCCAGACGAGTATTCTTGATGCAGTATGCAAACTGGTTTTCTAGAGACGAGGTGAAAAGACGCACAGAGATATTTCTTTCCGTCTTTTCACCTCTTCTCTAAAAAGCTGGTTTGCATACTGTATCCACAATACTCGTCTGGGATTGCCCATTACCACTAAAGTACGGAATACTACTAAAATAAAAGAAAAATTGAATCTGACTGCGCAGAAGAAGAGAAGCTGTTAATTTAAATAGTTCATCTGGCGGAGAATGGGAAGAAAAACAATATCTGCGGAAACCACTCGCTTTACTATCCCCCCCCCCCCTCCTTTCTACGTTTACTTTCTTCCTGTTGGTCTGCTACAGCGTTCTTTTCCGGAGTATCGGTTGCAATAAAACTTCTTCCTAGTTTTCTTGGTTTTCTCTTAGTGCGCGGTCCAGCTTTCAACGGTTTGCGGAACATTTCTGGTGCTATTAAAGAGCATGACGGTCTACCTACATCTTCACTAGCAGGTATTCCAATGCAATTATGTCCTTCGCAAGGATCTGAAAATGTTCAGTAGAATAAAAAGAAGCTCTTATTGAAAACGCAACAGTTGAGCTATTTGTTGGAGAGGTAATCTCTGCAGGTACTATTGTTATTGAACTTGAAGGTTCAATTTTTTCCTTTGTTTGCGATTCTGCCATATGATTTGTGCTCAAAGAAATTTCGTCACATATAGGTCTATCCGTTACTGTACTCAGCAAAATGTTCTCGTCACAAAAAATATATTTTTTGTATGGAAAAATTCCACACTTCCTAAAAGCATTGCATATATTAACAGGTATCATAGCATATTCCATAGCCTACGCATTCAGCAATTTCGTACGTAGAACGTCAGTGATTTTTCTGGATTATTCAAGAGCCAGGAGCTTACTGCTGAGTTATAGTAATTCTTGAATGATGATAGTAATCCCACATCCAGTGGTTGCACCTTTGCGGTTGAGTGCAGAGGAAGCGTCAAAATGGTTACACCAACGCTTCTAGCCAAATCAATGGCCTCTATAGACAAATGATTCATGGTTGTCCATTATCATGCATGAAGGATTTTCTGGCGCAGTTGCAGAGAATTTGATAAAGTGAGGCATTACTTCCACAAATAACTCTGAATTCATCCATCCGTTTGCTACTGCAAGGCCTAAAGTGCCAGCTAGATCGCCATTTAACATGAAGGTCTTAAATTTTTTTCGAGGGAAGGAGGTAGTGTATGTTCAGTTGCACTAGAGAAATACAGCCAGTGGTTATTAATATGCCTTTCTCTGCATTCATCACTTTTGCCAGATTTTTAATACCTTTCGGTGCTATGACTTTCAATGGTTTCTGGACTATAGTTGTCGCGGTTTCGTCAAAATTAAAGATTCTACATAGTTCCATCTGATTCAGGATTAAATGCTGTAGCACTTGCAAGGCTGCAAGCTTCAGGCTTTCTTAATGTTAACTCCGGATATTTTTTTCTATAAAAGATCGTAGCCACTCCACTCCTGCAATTTTCGGTCGCATCCAAGAACTTGGCATTTTTATATTGTTTAGTCGACCATATCGTAAGCAAGTATGCGGCACTCAATCGCGCTCAAACCATAGAGCATTAGGGTACCTTTATTGTAATAACCTTTGAAGGCGATTACTTGCTCGTCGGAGAATACTTTGTTAATTTCATAATTCGGAATTAATTTAGAATCTGGACCATATTTTTCCACCTCGGCAATATATCTTCGTAACGTCGCATAACTGAGATGGTAATACTTGGCAGCTTTTTTTATACTAGAACCCCCTGTTACCATATTTATAGCTTCTTTCATATTTTGCTTTGTGTGGCCACCAATTTTCCGAACTTCTTTTTTTCTTCGGACCATCCTGAAGCGGAAAAATATGTAATTGTTAACCTATTTTACAAGGAACCAACAGACGTGGACACTCTGAACCAAGAAACGTGGACACAGTGAACCAACTGACTGTGGGACATTTAAATTTGTGAATCACTGTGAACCACCCGGCATATTATAAATTTAATATCAAAAATAACTATGAAAGCTACTTGTGATAAAAATCAAAAATACTTCATACTAAACTCAAAATACCCAGTTACAAGCAGAGCTGCATGAAAATACTAAAATATATTTTCTACATAAGAAATCGTAATACTTACTTGACTTTTCTAACTTTTCATCGTAAATAATAAAAAGCCCGACGAAAAACGTCTGATTCCCACCACGCACACTTGCTGACTGGGATTAAGAGAGAGTTTGCTTAGACAAGCATACACATCTGTTGCTCACTTCTGGTAACACTGCATTTTTCGAGATATTGCAATTGATTACTGTATACCACTAATTCAATTTAACGTCTTACGGTACATCATTTTAAATGCTGTGGTCCATTCCGGACTGGACCACACATCCATAAAAATTTTGTATACTTTTTTGGTATTGCATGCGACATTTAGTTCTTGTGCCATCTATGGTAATATTTATTTTAACACTCTTTCCAGAAAAGTTACTTCACAATTTTCCAGAGTACATAAATCGTTTTTGAATATATGTTAGATTTTTTATACCCTAGATGAAATCTAAAGGGTATACTAAGTTTGTCATTCCGTTTGTAACACCTCGAAATAATGATCGTAGAGCAAAATGGATTGGACACCCACGCATAATATTAAAAGTTATTTTGATTTTTGCATGTCCGTCTGTCTGTCCGTCCGTTCGTCCGTGCGCACGATAACACGAGAACGCGTGTACTTAGAGAGCTGAAATTGTGTACACGGACTTAAAAAAAAACAAATTAAAATTAAGTTCGAAAATGAGACAAATCGGGCAACTCCTTCGTGGGGTTGCCATACAAAAATTTCGTTTCCCAATATATATTCGAACACTGCCAGAGAACGTGTCGACGTAGAGAGCTGAAATTTGGTACGTAATGTTTTCATTTTACTAGCAAATAACTAAATCGGGCCACTCCTTCTTGGTGTTGCCATATAAAAATTTAGATTTTTTACAAATTGTTATGTAGGAATTTATCCTACTTAAACTTTGCTGTGGTTTCTTTGTGGAGAAACCGCTTGACTTAATTTTTTGTTTTTCCCAGCAGCGACTGTCGTAACTCTAATGTGAGAGTAGATGCGTGGAGTAGCTTGTTAAAGCACAACTCCTAGTGTTATTATGGAGTAGCTTGTTTAAAGCACAACTCCTAGTGTTAGTATGGAGTAGCTTGTTTAAGCACAACTCCTAGTGTTAGTATGGAGTAGCTTGTTTAAAGCACAACTCCTAATTCAAACGAACTGTTTACTGTACACTTCTTCCAGTCGACTGCTCTCGACTTCTTTATTTAACTCGACTCCGTTCTTTTACAATTTCTTACCTTATTTATACAGAGTAATCTTATTAATACGGAAATAAATGAAATACTTCCGACCAAACATTTTGTATATAACAGTACAAAGTGTTAGGTCATTTGCACTTCATTTATTTCTGTTTACAAATAAATTGCGGCACTCGTCGCTTCCGTACATACATACATATATTTTTCTCTGACTAGAATCGTACTGAGCGTTTCGTCAGTACTTTATCGCATTTGTTTTTACATACGTACATACATAAATCTCGACAAACGCTAATCGCTTGTTGTTTGTTCATCGTGATATTCATGATTTACATACATACCTACATAAATATCATTTTTTTCATACACAAATCGTGAACCATCATTTGGTCACCTGGGTTCTACCGCTGGCGCAAGGTTATCGTATTACAACGTGCGAATTCTTGCGCGCAGGGTATTGCGTCACTCAATCTACCTTAGTTATTTCCTCAACTTGTTAAGTAATTGGGGAAGGTCAGTAACGAGTGGAATTATAATTTAATGAAAATGATGTAGGTATGTATGTTCATTGAAAAATGATGAAAATATGTATGCTGGCGTTTGCTAGCATTTCTTTGATAATTGTTGTAGGTATGTACGTATGTTACAATGCTCACTTAAAATTGTGGGTGGAGGTATGTATGTAACAAATCTCCCCCTTTTTAAAAAATATGTGTTATTCTTAGAAGAGGAATAACGCATTAGAATATCGTTCAATCGTTCGATAATTTTCGAGAAATTTATTGTTGTTATATGCATGTATATACATAACGCCGGGTGCCGGTACAATAATTGACTTATCGGTTTACAAATTTATATCCGTTATTTTTCTATATTATTAGTATTACTGCTATGTTATGTGCATTTTTATTACATGTGCATACTGTATATATATTTCTTTTTTGTAATTCCTACATATATACATTTATACTTATGGCTGTTTGACTCTTTATATATGTGTGTATACATAATTTACTTAATACTTTTAATATTTTTTTTAAAAAAAAAAAAAAAAAATTTTTTTACATGGGATTATGCATATTTTTTCTTTTATATGTGTTTATACATATGTTTTCATTTATTTACTTAAAAATTCTTTATATGTGTTTATGCATATGTTTTCATTTATTTACTTAAAAATTCTTTATATGTGTTTATACATATGTTTTCAAATTCTTTATGTGTGTTTATGCATATGTTTTTAGATTCTTTATATGTGTTTATACATACTTTTTATAAAAAAAATTTTACGTGTGATTATACATATCTCTTCTTTTATATGTGTTTATGCATATATTTTCTTTTATATGTGTTTATACGTATGTTTTTAAATTCTTTATATGTGTTTATACATACTTTTTATAAAAAAAAAAAAATTTTACGTGTGATTATACATATCTCTTCTTTTATATGTGTTTATGCATATTTTTTCTTTTATATGTGTTTATACATATGTTTTTAAATTCTTTATATGTGTTTATAATATGTTTTCAAATTCTTAAAAAAAAAATTTTTATATCTGTTTATACCTATTTTTTCTTTCTTAGATTTATCTATAAATAGGTATGTTACTTCTAATGCATATATAGTATGTGTTTATAAATACATTTTTTTTTTGTGTATTACGTTTTACATCTTCAATCTTGTTTTCAAATTTCTATTATGTTTAAAATAGTTAAACTACCTGTAGATGACGGGTACGTGTAATTGGATTCTGCTCAACATGAATTAATGATTTTGGAAGAGGAGGGGGTGGAGGCGGTTCTCTTTTTATTAAACTTACTTTGTTACTTGCCTGTGTAGGCTGGGTAGCACGGTGTTTGATTGCATCTTTTAATTCCGAACTATTTATTTGTGAGTTAGTTTTGTTTGTTGTTGTTAGTTCTTGGGTAGGTGCTAGTGAGGAAATTCGAGATTTGTTTGCTCTTACGATTTCCGATTGGAAAGTCAATTAAAAATTCATTTTCTGTATTATTATAGAAATAAAATGATTTGTTTAATTATTCACTCTTTTTCTTAAACAAAATTTTTCCCTTACCTTTTTTTATCTTAAATGCAATTGTAATCCCTTCCTGGAAGATTATCCATTATTCGTGAAATGGTTTCAATCTATTATTATGTACGGTTACTCTTCTTTTACCGATTTGTATGATTGTGTTAACAGGCGTAAAAGCTTGTACCACGAGATATGGTCCTAGCCATATCTGGGAAAGCTTGTGTTTTTTAGCGGGATTTTTTAGCAGTACTTTATCTCCTGCTTTGAAAGTTACCGGACGTGAGTTCCTATCATAGTACGCTTTCGACTTTTCCTTGGCTTTCAGCAAATTTTTTCGGGCGATAGCATATGCCTTTTGTATTTTGTACCTAAGAAGGTGATAGTAACTCTCGTGGTTATAAATGGGCTCTGGCTCTCTTTTAAGATTAGAGGGAACATCTGCTATGAGTCCGAACAGACAGTCCATTGGCGTGAGCTTAGTGCCTTCATGTGGGCTGTTATTGTATACAAAAGCCGCGGTTCTCAGGAATCGATCCCAAGCCTTTGGATTTTCGGACACAATAGCTCTTAAATACTCCACTAGAGGTCTGTGGGTTCGTTCAAGTGCGCCATTGGATTGCGGATGATAAGCGGAAGTCTGTAATTTTTTTATTTTTAGAAGTTTACAGACACGTTTGAAAAGATCGCTTAAAAAGTTAGATCCCTGGTCAGTTACTACCTTTTTAGGAATGCGATAACGAGTAATTATCTCATCGAAGAATATTCCTGCTACCGTTTCTGCTTCGCCATTCGGCATGGCATAACAATCTACGAATTTCGTAAGATTGTCTTGGAATGTCAATATATACTTGTTTCCGGAGTGGGTTTCTTCTAGTGGTCCTACTATATCTAAATAGATTTTCTCAAAGGGCATTAGGGCAGTATCTGTGATTATCATCGGCATACGGTATTCCGGGCTAGCCTTCATTTTTTGGCATTTAGGGCACTTTCGAATATATTTCCTGATGGAACTGAGCATATTTCTCCACTTATATTTTTTCTTTATTTTTTTATAAGTTTTCATTACTCCTTGGTGACCACCAAACGCGGAGTCATGATAGTCTTTTAAAATTGTCCCGATTTCTTCAGGGTCTGAGATATTTTCCGGTAATGTATGCTGGGAATTTATTAGATTTTGGTTCCAAGGTAATTCGCCGTGTTCAGATGCACTGCTTTCGGATCTGCTGCTATCAGTTGAGTCAATTTCGACTAATTCATTTTGGAGGTTCCGTGGATGATTTTGGACTATATTGGGAGTTTTTGGGTTTTGATTTTCTTCTTCAATATCATTTTGTGCCTCCCTTATTTGAGCTCTCGTAACAGCATGACAATGTTTTTGTTTAGGCTTTGAGGGTGTTGGAGAACTAGAATCATTTTCGTCGGTGTCGGAATCGACTCGGTGATGTACCTGAGCTTCCACAATGAACGAATTGGGGTTTGCCTGGTTTAGCTCGGCAGGTATTCGACTAAGCGCGTCTGCATTAGTGTTATATTTTCCAGGCTTATATTCAATTTTATAATCAAACTCTGAGAGTTTATGGTGAAACCTGACTAATCTCGATGTCGGGTCTTTCACATTGAATACGCCTTTCAAGGGCTTGTGGTCTGTGTAAACCGTAAAAGCTCTACCTTGTAAATAACACCTGAAGTTCCTGGCGGCCCACACAATAGCGAGCAACTCTTTTTCTATTGTGGAGTATCTTTGTTCCGCCTTATTTAAACTTCTACTTGCATACGCTATTGGCCTGTCTTTACCTATTGCCCCTTGTGATAAAACAGCTCCCAATGCCTCGTTACTAGCATCTGTTGTTAGATTAAAAGGTTGGGTAAAATCTGGATACTTGAGTAGAGGCGGATTTATAAGAGAATTTTTAATTTCATTGAAAGAGTCTTGGCACTTTTGAGTCCAATTAAATTTGACGTCTTTCCGTAATAGATTTGTTAATGGCCTGACTATCTTTGAGAAATTAGGGATAAACTTGCGATAGTAGTTTGCCAATCCCAGAAACGATTGGGTTTGTCTCACAGTTCGGGGTTGAGGAAAATTTTGAACGCAACTTGTTTTACCGGGATCTGGAAGTGCTCCTTCGTTTGAACATTTGTGTCCAAGGTAGATTACTTCTCGGCGAAGGAACTGACACTTTTCGGGTTGTAATTTAAGATTATGGGCTCGAAGTCTGTCGAATACCTTAGCCAGTTTCTCGTTATGATCTTGTAAATTTTTTCCATATATTACAATATCATCGAGATAGACAAAGCATTCTAATCCTTGGAGACCCGTTAGAATGTAATTCATCAGGCGTTGAAAAGTCGCAGGTGCGCCTTTCAACCCAAATGGCATTCTCTTAAATTCATAATGCCCGTAAGCGGTACTAAATGCAGTTTTTGGTCTATCCCTTGGGTTAACCAGTACTTGATGGTATCCGCTTGCAAGGTCAACAGTAGTAAAATACCGTGAATGCCCAAGTTGATCCAGTATATCCTCTATCCTGGGTAGTGGAAAGGCATCCCCTATAGATTTCTCGTTGACTTTACGGAAATCTACTACTACGCGCCAACGTTTATTGCCGTCAGGCCCAGCTTTCTTGGGGACGACAAGTAACGGAGAATTCCATGGGCTTTTGCTTATTTGGATTATGTCATTCTCTAACATATCCTTGATCTGTTCATTTATTACAGCCCGGTGCGTTTCTGGAAGTCTATACATCTTTTGGTTTATTGGTGGCTGATTGTGCAAAATGGGGATGGTATGCTTTATGGTATTAGTGCTTGTTAGTTTATCTCCCTTTAGATAAAAAAGATCGTTATACTTATAGCATAACTCAAGAATTGATTTTTCTTCTTCGTGATTTAAATTTTCATCCAACAGTAATTCTTTACGTAAAGCCACAAGTCTGTCTGGGTTATAGCTTTTAATATGGTTTACGTTTATTGAATATGGATTGGAGTTGAAATTTGTCTTATCACCTTTGAAGTTGTATTCTGTTTTGTTATGTGTACGATCACCTTCTTTCTGATTACTTTGGGTATTTATGTCGTCCAAAGGTATATTGAGAAGTTTAATATTGTAATGACTACTTGGAACTAGAGTAAGCTTTAGTCTTCTTAGGAATACTGGTTCTATGTTTATGTTTAGAACAGATAATGGTATAAAGCTTTTATTAGGACTAACTAGGCAATTTGCGACAAATACTCCTTCTTGGATCTCCTGAGACATACAGATCATTTCTTGGTCCAATTGTAATGGTATGCTCAGTACAATTTGAGATCGAGGAGGTATTCTATTGGATCGCTGAAGTACTACTTCATATTGCCTACTTTCATCTTTTTTTGAGGTGTTCAGAGTTTCTTCCATTGGAGGTAAGGCATTTTTGTTATCTGGTACCCGTGATTTAAATTGCTCCTCCAATTGATCACTTGGTATTTCCTCTCCATCTTCTAGGGATGTTTCGAGAGGTACCGTGAATTCAATAGGGTTGGTTTCCGTGCGAGGGAACCGGAGTAATTTATTAGGCCCTTCGATATTACAATTTTTTGCAAGAAAATCATTGCCTAGCAGCCCATCGTGGGAGATTTGGGCAATGTTTTCTACTACCTGGAGTTTGCATGGGACACTGCGGCTTAATAAAAAGTTGCCTTGGCAGTTTCCCAATGTTTCTCCTTCTCCAAATGGAGTCTTCAAAGTCACCTTTTGGCTTCGTTCTATATGTTCTGGGTTATCTAATGCTTCCTTTTTTATTATGCTTACTTCAGCTCCAGTGTCTACTATCAGCCGAACGGCTGTGTTTTTGCTTATGTCCAGTGGTAAGTCTACCACTGGTACATTTTCTCTATTTGATTGTTTTTTTGTTTGATAGGACCCTGAAGTAATTTGCGCAGTTTTATTTAATGTCGAGCCGGGGATTTTTCGGTCGACAGTGTGCCGTTTCCCGATTTTGTAGCTTCCCATCGTTGCTTCTGTTGACAAGTGGGTACTGTATGACCTCTTCTTCCACAAAACTTACACATCTCTTGAACATTAAATCTTTGTTCGTGATTTGGATTGCCCCACTGAGTGTTGTTGTTACTATTTAAGTGATTCCGTGGCACTTTGACATTTTGTTTACAATATTGGGCATCATGCCCCTTTGTTCTGCAGTTAATACAGAAGGGAGTATTTTTACGTTTTAAACAATCATCATACGTATGTCCCTTGTATTTGCAATAACTGCAGGTGATCCTACCTAAAAGTAATTTTTGCTCTTCGTATGGTTTCTTGTCTGGATATTGAGAAGAAGAGTTCTGGAATGGAGGTGGACTTCTTAAGGATTCTCTTGCCTTACTGGCTTGAGTAAAGCACCAATTATTTGTTTGATTTTTATCAGTATTAAAGGATACTGAAGGTACCTTTAATGACTCCAGATTTGGAGGTATACCACACTCAGTTTTTATATTAGGTTTTCCTGTATCAGTTGTGTAGGGATATATAGAGGAGTTTAAATTTTCGTGTATGGGATAACCATAAGCATTAGTAAAAGTCGAGGTATTTGGTCTAAAGAAATGGTCCGTTTGAAAAGAATTTGTATGTTGAGGTAAGTAGTTTATGGGTTGTGGAATGAAAAAGAGACCCTGTTGTAACCTTTCCATATCTAATGCTTTTTGAATGAGAGTCTCTAACGAGCTTTCATTTATTGTCAACAGATAGGCGCTTAGATGGGGGTTATTTGCACCACTCTTTACCGAAGCCATTGCAAAGTCCTCTATCTGTTGCTTTACTACATTAAAATTTTCAGCACCGTATTTGCTTTGTGCTGCCTCGTTACATTGTACTAAAAGTCTTTTTAGTCTAGTAGTAAATGTATTAAACGATTCATGGGGATATTGTCGGCAAGTGATTAGTTTGTTAATTAACTCATGATATGTTTCACGAGGTAAGTAAGTCCGATAAAGCAACTGCTCAACTTCTTCAAATGTCGTGAGTGTACTGGACGCTATTAATTGATATGCATTTCCTCTCAATCTTGTTGGGAAAATTTGCATGAAGGCTGCCTTTTCCTCCTCCGCTAGACATTGTCGTACTTGTTTACAACAGCCTAGGAACGTTTGCAGTTCTGTGAGGGTTTGAGAATTAATTTCTCCAGAGAACAAAGGCACCATTTGTGCAGTAAGTTTAACTACTTTCTCATAATTCACTGGCATTTTGGCTGGTTGGTTGGGTTGCTTTCTCTGGGGAATATCTGGAGTATCGTTATTAGAAGTAGGCGCGGTTAATGATTTTTCTGTGATTAGGGCGTTTAAGCTATTTCTTCTTACTAGAAAATTAATTAGGCTGTGCCTTCTGAAACGTTTACCTGAGCGATGCTCACGATACCAGTTTACGGATGGTCGACTTTGGGATGAATTACACTCTACACTTGGGCTATCTGGAGGACTGGTATTGTCAAATGATAATGAATTTATTGCCGTCTCAAAGGTAGAGCATGAAGAACTACGGCCAGTTTTAGGCATGAAAGCAAAATCATTCGAGTTAGAGAGAATAGGGGAGAACAGGGAATAAGAACGAATTTATTGTTGCTTCAAAACCTGAGCAAGCAGGGCTTTGATCAGATTTGTGCATGAAAGCAGACTTTTCTCGAAAAGGAGGTAGTCTTGACTAGTTTTGTATATACGTATATATAAGAATAATCTTGAAAAAAAAAAGAACAAGTTTGACGGAATATGTGCAGAATTCTCTCGAAGAAACGATAGTTTAACTAATTTTTATATATATATATGCTTGAATATATGTTAATAACAGAAGTTTGATTGAAGATGTATTACACTGACTTCTTTGATGTGTGTTTTATACTAAGTAGTTTATTTAAAGTATTTTGGGGAGATGAGTAATATTGAAGCTCTGCCAATCGCTGAATTTAGATTGAAACTTACTTAGTGCTTGATGTATGTAGTTTCAGCAATGCTTTGATGTCTGTCCAAAATGTGGATTTTACGTCTTCTTAAGATCTGAGCCGATAAATTTCCTTAGAAGTATATTCCCTTTATTTCTTGTAGTAGTTGTTGGAATTAAATCAGGAACAAACAAATTAAGTCAGAAGTGCCCTAACGTCATGCTTTTGACGCTAGTTTTTGTTTCACTTCTATGTGGGTTCGAGGATCAAGGTTTTTCAAGTATATTGAATTAACTTCCTTGATCCTACCGGCTGCGCCAAATTGTTAGGTAGGAATTTATCCTACTTAAACTTTGCTGTGGTTTCTTTGTGGAGAAACCGCTTGACTTAATTTTTTGTTTTTCCCAGCAGCGACTGTCGTAACTCTAATGTGAGAGTAGATGCGTGGAGTAGCTTGTTAAAGCACAACTCCTAGTGTTATTATGGAGTAGCTTGTTTAAAGCACAACTCCTAGTGTTAGTATGGAGTAGCTTGTTTAAGCACAACTCCTAGTGTTAGTATGGAGTAGCTTGTTTAAAGCACAACTCCTAATTCAAACGAACTGTTTACTGTACACTTCTTCCAGTCGACTGCTCTCGACTTCTTTATTTAACTCGACTCCGTTCTTTTACAATTTCTTACCTTATTTATACAGAGTAATCTTATTAATACGGAAATAAATGAAATACTTCCGACCAAACATTTTGTATATAACAGTACAAAGTGTTAGGTCATTTGCACTTCATTTATTTCTGTTTACAAATAAATTGCGGCACTCGTCGCTTCCGTACATACATACATATATTTTTCTCTGACTAGAATCGTACTGAGCGTTTCGTCAGTACTTTATCGCATTTGTTTTTACATACGTACATACATAAATCTCGACAAACGCTAATCGCTTGTTGTTTGTTCATCGTGATATTCATGATTTACATACATACCTACATAAATATCATTTTTTTCATACACAAATCGTGAACCATCATTTGGTCACCTGGGTTCTACCGCTGGCGCAAGGTTATCGTATTACAACGTGCGAATTCTTGCGCGCAGGGTATTGCGTCACTCAATCTACCTTAGTTATTTCCTCAACTTGTTAAGTAATTGGGGAAGGTCAGTAACGAGTGGAATTATAATTTAATGAAAATGATGTAGGTATGTATGTTCATTGAAAAATGATGAAAATATGTATGCTGGCGTTTGCTAGCATTTCTTTGATAATTGTTGTAGGTATGTACGTATGTTACAATGCTCACTTAAAATTGTGGGTGGAGGTATGTATGTAACAAAATACTGCGAAAACGATCAGACCAAGACATTTTTATTGTACTAAAAACTTCTTCAGAATACGAAATCCTATAAAATTGGTAATAATTATTTTTTCTGTCTAACGAACCGTTCTAGAAATATATGCGAAAGACCACTTCAAAAATCAAACTTGCACAGAAGGGTGACATTGCGAAATTTCATAAGGGCATTCATCTAGGGTATCATAAGAATTGGTCTTAGACCAATTCTAGCTTTTTTTCTTGTTTAAGTTAAGATAGTTTTCCTTGTGACCATAGATTGCAGTGCTGAAAGAATTGAAAAAATGAAGATAATTTTTTTTAAGGTTACTTAGCAGTAAATTGTAAGCTCGACGAAAGGCAGAAGATGGTCGACTGTTCCACATTCCTACAGTTAAATAAAAGAAAGCATTCACGCATATAGCCATAAAGAAACATTCTCTTTTGGACAGTACGCAATGAAGCTATGGTTGGACGACTAGGTCCGGTCCAGATATGGGAATTGTATTCCATTCTAATTACCATATAGGACATGTAGGTAAGCGCAGGATCTGACGGGCTGAAATGTTTCTTACGCCTTTTCAGAAGTCCAGGACATTTTGATGTATCTTTGGTAACAGAGAAGATGTAATCTGCTTAACTTACTAGAAATATTAATGCCAGGAATGGTGTAACAGAAATTGATGATCTTCCATAAGAAACGGAGGTGGTTAAATAACGATCTACTTATGAACAGATGAGACAGCTCTGGGTCTTAGACAAGACCGGATCCAGACATGTGCTCTAGATTTCTCATTTCGTTTTAGCATGAAAATTTCATTACCATTCACATATCGCCAGAGTTCTTTTATCTATATAATATAAGCTTCCGATCCCGTAAGCATAGTAAACATTAATCCCACATAAAATAGACATTATGCACTTTTTGGTTGTCTTACTGTTGGTGCTTTTCATATAACGGTCGCTTGCATTTCGTTCAAACACACAATTTCTTGCAACTTAAATGGTTATAGAAAATTTTGAGGAATGCTAATTAGGTAGGGTATTATAATATAATCCTATTTACCTTAAATTAAATATTTGCAGGACAACTGAATCTGAGATTAATTACAATACTATGATAATTTTCCCAACATACTACTTTTCATCAAAATACCCGGATTTTGTGAGCTTTCGATCACAAAAAAGTGCAACAATTTTTCTTGTACTAAAAATTCCATAGTGATATAATTTTAAATTTTTTGAGAATAATTTATGACTACAAAGGAAAAAAATAATAAATATAACAAATAACTATCTAGACTTTTCCATGTAATTAAATTACATTTGTATATAAATTTTAAAATTTTCATGGCACCCAAAGAAAGCAAATTCAAAACAAAGTAATTTACTTAAGTATTTTGATAAACATTAGGTATCCGCCCTTGGTCTTAGGCGCATTGAATTCGACATATATCGGTCTGCCCCGAGTGAGAATATTATCAAAGTCGTTATTCAGTGATCTAATTATACTTAATACTTTATTCAAAATATGCGCAAAATCAAAATAATAAGTTCCAATTAAACAAGTGCATAAGAAAATAGAGGGAAATAATAGAGATAAAACAAAAAATTACGAGAAAAGAAATAGAAAAAAGAAAAGCAATTAAATATGAGAGAAAAGTAATAAGAAGAGATAATTTACAGTTTTTTATAAAGTGATAAATATTTAAGGAAGTAAAGCAAGGAAAATAAGTTAAAAATCAAAATACTAAATACAAAATACAATAATGGAATTTTTCTACATACATATATGGCTAACTATACCTGCATATTAATAAAATGGGCCAATAATATCCTCTTGAGATTGTAGGCAGATCGCAGACGTCTAATCTCAATTGGCAGGGCATTCCAAACCTGAGTTCCATAGACGAAAAAGCATTTACAGGATTGGAAGACAAAGATCTTATACAATTATTTAAGTAATTAGGACTTAATTGATTTATGATTCTAAACATCATCATTGCAGTTCGGAATTTAAGATAGTTATTTAAAATGCAGCCAAATATACTCCTTGAAAATTCTGAAACATGGTCAAAGTATCGTAGTCCATAGATATATCTGGCGCATGAATTATAGGCTATAGGTATTAGATGATAATTGCATGAGTCTTGCAAAAATTGACCATTAGCTCCTTTTTCTTGGCCCATTCAACAATTTGTTCAAGGTCACTATTAAACCTGCCAATGGCTACATTAAATTCACTAATCTGTATTGGTAAAAGTAACTGGACATCATCAGCCTACAATTTAACAGAGCAGAATCTTGGAACCTCAGCTAAGTCATTTATATATAGAAAAAGAAGTAAAGGGCCAAGTATTGATCCCTGAGGAACACCTGAAAAGAAAGCTTTTCTAGTAGAAAGCCAATCAATATATTTAACCACCTGAAAGTTTCCAAAAAGATATGAATGCATGAGCTTAATAGCTGAAATGGACAATTCAAACCTTTCCTTCAACTTTCTACATAATATATCTAAATCCACAGAGTCAAATGCTTTTGTAAAGTCAAGGGGACAAAGTATACTAGCGCACTTGTCCTCTACATTTTGTCTATTAATCTCTGTTAAATGCAGAAGTGCAGTAGTAGTACCTACTATGTCCAGAACGAAATCCCTGCTGATTCTCACACAAGAGTCCCTGGTGATTTCTATAGTCATTTAATTTGATAAAAATAATCCTTTCAAGAACTTTAGATAACACAGGTAGTATACTAATGGGCCTATAATCGCTTGGTATACTTGCTCTACATATATTGTTTTTGTATAGGTATAATTTTTAGCCTAATTCCAGCTTGAGGGATAAAGCATTTGTGTAATTGAAGAATTTATTATATGCGTGAGAAGTGAGTTTATTATAGGAAGTACGAGCCTAATGAATTTTAAATCAATATTATCCAAGCCCACCGCATTCGATTTAATAAATTTAATTGCCAAAATTACCTGCTTAGTATTAACAATAACAAATAAAAAATCACCACTATAGGTATCAGATATATAGTCAGGTACAACAGGCAATGATTGTATTAGGCCTCGCAAAGTAAAGTAGTCATTTAGCTCTTTAGGAGGAAGATCGTAAGAATTTTTTTTCGACCCAATATACTTAGATATTGATGTTTTTTCCACAGTTTACGACATGGAAGACCTGTATCTAATTTACGTTTGCAAAAATTGATTTTTACTCTTCGAATTTCCGATGTAACTTTATTATGCAGGTATTCGTATTTTTCCTCTTAAATATTCACTCTTATATTTTCTCCAACGTTGATATGCACTGTTGCGTTCTGTACTCAGAGCCTCAATTTCTGAGTTCATCCATGAAGATCGAAACCGTGGAGTGTATACCTTGAGTGGTACAAATTTTCCAAAGAGATATGATATCAAGTCATTTAGGCAATATAACTGGTCATCCACACTACGTAATCGAGATATACTAACCCAGTCACGCGTATATGCCTCATCATACAAGCTTTTAAGCTCAATATCTGTAAAGCAACGGAAAGACACTTTTGTTTTAATTGTATCAGGTACCGCATGAGAGAAAGACGCAGAAATAGCATTATGATCAGTTATTAAGAAGATTAAGAAGCAATCTTCATGTAATACAATATCAGGCTGATTAGTCATATTAATATCCAACAAAGATGCACCGTTCTCATGATATCTAGTAGATTTGCTATTGATAATACTTATGCAATCACGTTTGATAAAGTAGTGTCAAAGCGAAATCATCGGATTGAAAGTAAGGACAAGAAGATCATTAATGAAAATTTAAAAGAGAGAAGAAAAGATAACAGAACCCTGGGATGCACCGGCATCTATAGAGTGAGGTTCGGATGTAACGTACCAGTTGACCAAAGAAAAAAAATAATATAAAACCATAATAGAAGAGCATGGGAGAGATGACGTGCTTTAAATTTGGATAAAAGGGCAGGATATCAGACTCGATCAAATACCTTTGAAATATCTAGAATAATGATTATGGACTTACCAAAAGTTGTGAAGACTACGGTTCCAACGTTTTGTAATAAATCTCAGTACAACATCGCCATACAGCGCAAAATTGTCCAGGGACATCATATTCTTTTCCACAATATTCCCGGGATAAACAGGAAGTCTTTAGTATAACCTTATTTCTATGAGTTATTAGAAATTTCTCATGCTTTATTCCCTGGAATATCCCACAACCACTCTATATGGATTATCAGTATTTTATAGACAAATATAGTATATACGGGATGTACAGAAAAATGTTGAGACAAATATAGGGACGTCATTTGTGACTCGTCCAGAAGCTTCTAAGATATGTAATTATTTCGGTATGCTGACTGGTTTCCGTAGTTCTCTGCTGAAAGAACTAATTATGCGCTTGCTATGCTTCCGAGTGTCGTTTACAGCTACCTAAAACATTACAAAAAAAAAATGTGTTGACAGAAACCATATGAGGTCTACATTTCCTAAGCCAACTACATCCGGTCAATTATATTGTCAATTTTTTAAAAAATAATTAGAATTATGTATCTTATACCTGGACTACAAGCCTGCACACTTCCACTGGTCTCAATTTGTTTAAAATGCACTTTCAAATACTTAAACATAATATTAAAGTAAACGGTTTTTGAAGTTCAAGTGAGCTTTATTTTGTACAAATACCACCCATAAGAGAATGTCTACTATTCCGGAAAATCCCAAACACAAAGTAGGAGATCCACCTACGTATGCTTGCAGCGAGAATTGAACATTATTGAATGCGTTCACTGTGCCTAAGTACCACCATCCTGTAGGAAGAAGTCGGGATTTTCCAGAAACATCCGCACTGCGGGAATTCGGCAGTAAGTTGTTAATTGGAAGCGGATGTGATTTTTTACGGATATTTTATTATCCTAACAGGATTGTCCATTAACATGCCACGAATACATTTGTGCTGTATAGACAGATAAGCATACAGACCGGTAGCTATATTGGCGAAATTTGATGAGTTAATTGGTTTCGAGATACTTCATTAATTCAAAGTTGATTCAAAAACCTTCACAAGTATCGAATAGGCTGAACTGGGCTAGTTTTCAAGCAGTTGGAAAGTTTCCTGTCGAATAAGAAAAGTTACAATAGTTTTAACAGAGGCTTAGTCAAGGATTAAGGGAGCTTTTAATGAACAGGGTCAAAACACCATCAGGACCTGCAATTTCGCTGACGTTTAGTCCATTAAGAACCTTGAATACATCCCTCGTCCTTATGTGTATTGGGTCTTGCGTACATCTACTCGAGACTTGCAAACCAGATTTTTGTGAAGTGGGTCGAAAGCGAAAAGGTGAGGTATTCAGTGTTCAGTTTTGTTAATTTTGTTTTAGTTATTGATATGGATGCAATTGATATACGTGAAAAGTATATAGTTTAGTTATAATAGCTTGGTGTCATTTATCATTAAATAAAGATGGGATTTTATACATCAACAATGTTCGAAGAAAAACATGTCGATTAATCAACCTCCCCGAGGTACTGATTAAGATTTTCCCAATCAGCATACTTATAGTGTTAAAGAACAGGCTTGAGATGAGGAATTGAGTCGTGATTGGACAGTGGTCTGAATTACCCAGAGGGAACAAACTGAGATGGTGGGGTGAGAAGATAGAAACATATCTAATAAATTAGCTCTAGCTGAAAAATTTACGAAAACCCAGTTAAATTTATGTTGAAGTATTTAAGATATTAGTTCTAAGTAGACAGGATCCTCAGAATATAATTATAATATATGAAAACATGACTATTTGGGATCTTAGGGGATATATATGATGAAAGAGAATATTTTTTTCAGGCCGTCATAATTTATATGCTTGACATCGATGTATATTATGCCCATTCAACAACAACATTCACATTCATTGATGTACAAATCAAAAATAATAGGCGCATGGTTCATTCTTGCAGAAAGCCATTCGATTCGTAGCTCTCGATGTGTAAGAGACACAACAGTCTCAATAAACCATTCGTCCAGGAGAATGTTCAGATATTTTCTTAAAGGAGAGAAGATTGGAAAATTAGAACTCCAAAAGTACGCACGTTATTCATTGTACAATTGGTCGCAACTTATCATGATAAATGTTACATCTGGGTTATATGTAGGTATCCCATTTTTATTTCTGCAAACTGCATATCTTTGATTAATGCAAAATGTAGTTGAAATTTAAGTTTATCTGTAATCTTATAAAAAATCTAAGGTGAAACGCAGTTGATTCGATTTTATCCTTTCTGTGCTATGATCATTTGCAAAATGGAACTCTATCAAAAATTTAATGAGTACAAAAACTTTAAATAAATAATTTTTCCTATTTACCCATTTACAAAATTTCTTTCGATATTTAAGTTATTTTACCTCCGAAGTAGACAAACTTCTATAAATTGAGGGTTTCTAGCATCCAACACTTTTGCAATCGTCAACATTCTAAAAGAACATACGGTGCAGTTTTTTGGACAACGTTTACCTGGGAGTTGTTAAATGTGGTTTCTTTTCTAGTATGCAAATCAGAATATTGGAAACGAACATAAAACCCTATTTTGCATAATATAAAAGCTTTCATCCAATGCGAAACATGAAGAAACTTTGGGGAACCAAGAATGGACTTACAAAAATAATACCTTCCTGAAGGGTAAAGCAGACATTTACGGTTTATTGAAGTTACGTTAAAATCAATTAAGTCTGAGTGGTCATTTAAGGTAATAAATAATAAATTAGCTCAGTTGAAACATAATTGGTACGATAATGAGGTCTATGTAAGAGAGAGTACGATTCCTTTAAAGTGCATGGTTATTTTTGGTTAGAGTTAAAGACGTCAATTTAGCTGGAACCGCCATTTCATGGTAAAAACGTTTTGAATAGGTCAAAATTTCGGACTTAGTTAGGACTAATTTAACATCCCTTCCTCAGATAATATACTTTTTTTAAAAAAATCTATAGATAATCCAATTTGATCATAATTTAAGGCCACCACTACTAAAAAATGGGTGAAATAGTATTGTCACAATAGTGTGTACTGAATAATTTTTTAGGGCTCAATAATTTCTAGTTTAATGCTCCACCCCGATTTTAATGATGTAGTATTTAAGAAAAAAGCTATGGATAACCAATTCAGTTTAATCGAAAGTTATGACCACCTTATTTAAGGGCCATTTCTTTTTCCATGGTAAAAACTCAATTTTCTCATTTTACCCAAAATTACATATGCTTACTACATTTATACTCCCTTACTACGTATTTGTATAGGTACGGTTTCGGGTCATAGCAATTTAAATGCCTAATTCAGTGAATATAGGATATTGTAGGGATTTAAGTGATCTTACTCTAACCAAATACTGAACTTCCGGAGACAAAATGCAGAATAATGGTTGACTGTAGACATCGGCAGCACTCAGGGGTGTATCCAGGTTTCTGCTACGGAGGGGAGGGAGCGCAACTATCGTTTAAAAGTTTAAAAGCGGCATAAGTTGGAAACAAATTAAAAGTTCGAAGATACTCGCCACCACTCCACAATATCAAATGCACAAAATTTATCATTTAAAAGATTCGGGTCGAACCGATAAGCTAAAACTTTCAACGAAGAAAGTTGCTCAAACGAGGTGTTGAATTATTTATTTTGTTTTGGTTTGTAAATGGTGGAAGCGTGAAGCTTCAAAGACATCCAGTTTAGTTATTAAAAATAGGGAAATACTTCTTGTTCCAATTGACGAATTAATAATAAATTGTAACTTTGTAAAATACAGGAATTAAAGCGTTACGTCCTCTGCCTCTACTAAACTTACTAAACTTAAGGAAGTTTGATTTTTTTTTTTAAAACTAATCAGTCAAGCACACGGGATATCCTAAGATGAAAAGCACAGCAAGGCAGGACAGTGATAGGGAAAGGTATTAGGCAACATGAGGAGAGTGGCAGAGGTGCTGATGTAAAGGGTTTTCCAATAAGAGGTGTTATTTTGATATTCAAAGAAAATACCATTTTTTGAGACAAATGATCGGATCATTATTTCATTATAAAGAGGAAGGTGTGCCATCAATAATGGAAAATAACATCAGCCAAATAACCACCACGACCACGCCTACAGGAGCATATCCTTTTCATGAAATTTTCCATAACCAAATCGCAAAGTGGCTGCCCTATGTCCTCGATAGCCTAACGAATTCCATCTTTGAAGTCTTGAATCGACGCTGGGCTGTTGGCGTAGACCTTCTCTTTCACGTGGCCCCAAAGGAAGAAGTCGCAAGGTGTTAAGTCACGAGATCTCGGTGGCCAATTGTGATCACCTCTTCGAGAGATAACACGGTCCGGAAACTTTTCCCGTAAAAGATCAATGGTTTCGTTGCTTGTATGGCACGTAGCGGCGTCTTGTTGAAAGTAAACGTTGTCCAGATCAATACCATCCAATTCCGGCCATAAAAAATCATTAATCATCTGTCGATAGCGCAATCCATTCACCGTAACTGTTGCTCCAACCTCATTTTCGAAAAAGTAAGGTCCAATGACCCCGCGGGACCATAAACCGCACACGTTGAGGATAGAGAGGCTTTTCAACAATAACTCTTGGGTTTTCCGAGCCCCAGATGCGACCATTTTGCTTGTTGACGAAGCCATCGAGGTGGAAATGGGCCTCATCACTCAAGATGAGTTTTCGATGGAATTAAGGATCATTTTCATGCATTTCAAGGACCCAATCAGCAAAGACTCGACGTTGTTGATGATCGGCCGGCTTGAGTTCTTGTGTTAACTGAACTTTATAAGCCTTAAGACCCAAATCTTTATGCAAAATACGGTGTAATGACGTTTGTGGAATGCCTAATTCCAAAGAACGACGAGGAAAGGACAAACCTGGGTTTTCTTCAACACTTTCGGCTACAGCAGCAATATTCTCGGCTGTTCTTGAGCGACGTGCACGGGTTTTATTCTTCACATCACTAACTTGTCCCGACAGCTCGAATCTTTCTACCAATTTCTGTATTGCAGTCCGACGTCTCTGCCACATTTTCACCATTTTTATAGTGTATTTTAATAATTGCAATGCGTTGCTGAATCGTGTATTGTTCCATTTTTATTAATGGCGTAGTTTCTACTTGTCAAATGTCAAAAAATGACAGCTCCAAAAGTGACACCTACAGAAATAGCGGGCTAATTAAAATAATACCTCTTATTGGAAAACCCTTTACAATGAAAAAAATAATATACGGTTCCCTACATTCAGTGCATGGAATTTCCGTAAAATAAGTCTAGTGTTCCCTTAAAAATTTGCTACCTAACGTTAATCAAATATTACATAGAAAAACATATTCTGGGTAAATTTCTTTTCAAATGGTGTATAGGAACCTTTATAAAAGGAATTTTTAGATGAAAAGTATTTGCTTTTACCTAAGCTTTGTTATTTTATAATTTTATGACCAATAAGTTCTGAAATCTTAAATATAAATCGACTAGAAATGTAATCTAACATGGTAAATTTGGAAATTCCATAATGTTATGGAAAAACGAAACCCTTCACTTTAGTAAAAAATACCCTAAATACAAGGCATACATTATCTTGTTATAACCCGATGAGTTTTATTTTGACCTTTGTGTGGTTAAGACGTGCGCGAATTAATAATTTAAAAATTTTTAAGAATTCAGTAATCGTGCAATCTTAAAGTGAAGAGTAACAACAATTTGTGTAACAATTCATCACTAGTATAATCGTGTATGTTTTGTTTCAAAACCTTCATTCAAGTTAATTTTTGTTTCGAAAATAATAATGTGTTAATTTTTATTTAGTAAGTACAACCTAATTTGTAAAGCATTATCTCTATATTTTGTTTTTTCTTTGAAATAAATTTATTTAATGATTTTTGTTTTGTACACTTATTTTTCTTTTCACCTATTCCTTAATAAAAAAGGGGAATTATTTTAGGAAAACTTAATTTGATGGAAAAGTTCCACTAATGGAGTTATTTGTGTCTATATTAAAGAGATATTTCTAGACACCAATTATGCAAAATATCAGTCATTATGTCTACATTTCAATATACTTTATGTTTATTTCCATCTATAATAATGTATTATTTACAGTTGTTTAATAGTTCATCAAACATTATGCATTGAATGTTCCCTTGCTCCTTTCGGCAGAAAATTACTCAATACGCATCTTCTTATCCCCTTTATCAAAGATACTTCAAACACTTGTTTACCCTTAATTTGTTCAAAAAATTCTCTAAATTTTACGGATATTTCCACAGAATTTGTCGAAAAATTTACATTAATTTAATTTAATTTAGTTAATTTATTGAATATCACCCAACTTACATGTAAACATTTCCCTTATCCCGATGTAAAATTCATTAAAGACTATTGAATTCAAACTGCCTATAGATAGGTGAAACTTATCAATCTCCAAAGCCCAAAGTGTACTTTTCTTCCACGTTAGCGAAATTATGCCTAAACTTTGTGGCACAAATTGTTGCTACCGAATTTAAGGAAATATTTTTTATAGTAAAGGGTTTTCCAATAAGAGGTGTTATTTTAATTAGCCCGCTATTTCGGTAGATGTCACTTTTGGAGCTGTCATTTTTTACATTTGACAAGTAACTACGCCATTAATAAAAATGGAACAATACACGATTCAACAACGCATTGAAATTATTAAAATTCACTATAAAAATGGTGAAAATGTGGCAGAGACGGTTCGTAAAACTCGAACATTTTTGGGTCGTCGTGAAGCACCTTGTCGGACCGCAATACAGAAATTGGTAGAAAAATTCGAGCTGTTGGGACAAGTTAGTGATGTGAAGAATAAAACCCGTGCACGTCGCTCAAGAACAGCCAAGAATATTGCTGCTGTAGCCGAAAGTGTTGAAGAAAACCCAGGTTTGTCCATTCCTCGTCGTTCTTTGGAATTAGGCATTCCACAAACGTCATTACACCGTATTTTGCATAAAGATTTGGGTCTTAAGGCTTATAAAGTTCAGTTAACATAAGAACTCAAGCCGGCCGATCATCAACAACGTCGAGTCTTTGCTGATTGGGTCCTTGAAATGCATGAAAATGATCCAGAATTCCATCCAAAACTCATCTTGAGTGATGAGGCCCATTTCCACCTCGATGGCTTCGTCAACAAGCAAAATTTCCGCATCTGAAAACCCAAGAGTTATTATTGAAAAGCCTCTCTATCCTCAACGTGTGACTGTTTGGTGCGGTTTATGGTCCCGCGTGGTCATTGGACCTTACTTTTTCGAAAATGAGGCTGGAGCAACAGTTACGGTAAATGGATTGCACTATCGACAGATAATTAATGATTTTTTATGGCCGGAATTGGATGGTATTGATCTGGACAACGTTTACTTTCAACAAGACGGCGCTACGTGTCATACAAGCAACGAAACCATTGATCTTTTACAGGAAAAGTTTCCGGACCGTGCTATTTCTCGAAGAGGTGATCTCAATTGGCCACCGAGATCTTGTGACTTAACACCTTGCGACTTCTTCCTTTGGGGCCACGTGAAAGAGAAGGTCGACGCCAACAGCCCAGCGTCGATTCAAGACCTCAAAGATGGAATTCGTGAGGCTATCGAGGACATAGGGCAGCCAATTTTCGGTTTGGTTATGGAAAATTTCATGAATAGGATATGGTCCTGTACGCGTGGTCGTGGTGGCTTTTGGCTGATGTTATTTTCCATTATTAACGACATACCTTTCTCTTTATATTTCAATAAAGATCCGATCATTTATCTCAAAAAATGGCATTTTTCTTTGAATATCAAAATAACACCTCTTATTGGAAAACCCTTTATAATCAAACAAACCGGCATTGGGAAATGTTAAATTTTTTGCCATAGCTGTTTATTTTTATAAATATTTCACTTTTATTTTACATAAAACACTATAATTTATTAGTAAAACTATTAAACTTCCTTGAAAATCCTTTCCCACGATACAAACTCCGGTTTTTCCTGCAGCACAGCATAGCACATTTGAGCACCATAATTGCAAGTCTCCGGAATCTCGATTATATAAAATTACGTTCACAAAACAGTATTTATTTATTTAATGTTATCTGTGTAAATTTTTTATATTCAATAATGACAGTTTAAAAGTATGTATATCACTAATTGTAATTATTCTTATTCATTACTCTTTTACCCAATGCATGCTTCTAATCTTACTCGAACCAATTACATTTCCTAATTTATTGCCTTCTATACTTAAGCTACCTTCAGTCTACTATTAGTAGGTAATATTTCACTACTATTAAGTAAAAAGCACTTTCAATTAGCTATTTATCACAAAATCTCTAAATCAAACCCGAACTTGTTTTTCAAGAAATCTGAAATGTCAGTAATCAAGCAGAAATGTCAAATATTACACAGCCCTCTTGTCATTACTCCCCCCGCTCAATTGGTTTGACTGTCATTGAGTTGCCTACATACATACACTGTATTCGCACGATACCCCGATGCCTCATTAGTTATTTATTCAATGGGGGATTTTCCCGCATGGCGGGTGCCTTTACGAAGACGTGGTTGATTGATATTTCGCAACATTATGATTACCGATCCGATTTTCAATTGGAGACTGTGAGGTGCCAATTGGTGTAAATCCAGCGAGTATACGAATTTGATTGGATATTTGACGACATTATCTTAGCAAATAACGGAATCCTCCGATTTATACGTCATCAATTAGCCATCAATTTCACTTTGAATATTGAAAATTAATTCATCGATATATCAATATTTTTCGCAGCCGTGCTATATTGACTCAACCAAATATGATTTTTGTAATTTTGAGCAATGTTTGGGAACCCCTTCCGATGAGTTGAGTCTTTGATTCTGTGAACTGAAAAATCGACCAGTCGAAATATCAACTGGGACTTTGCCATTGCCAGTTTCCAGTAATAGTTTTGAAAATATTTCTCCAGATTGGTTGTTTTCTAGCTCGACACGCATTTTGATACTTAATTTGAGTGTCTTGATGTGTTTCCATAAAACGGATGACTTGAAACATGCGTTAAGATCATCGGCTGGCGTTGACCGTGGAATTACTGGAATCAGTTTTTTCTTGAAAACTTTTTCAGTACCATAACGAACAAAACGAAAAGAATTACGAATATAGTGAAATATCCAAGTTTTGTATGGCAACACCAAGAAGGTGTAGTCCGATTTAGCCTTGGTTTTTAACTTCTATTTACAATTTTTACGAAAACGTACACAAAATTCGAGCTCTCCATGTCGACATATTCTTAGGTAGTTTTTTAATAGAATCTTCCTTGCATTGTTATCAATAAATAAAAGAAAAATCTCCATCTACGCAATTAAAATTGAAATAAAGAAATCTGCAGACATTTTGATGTGGATAAAACACAGCTGATATCGTGTTTTTTTTTTTATAAAATTATCTTAAATCGCAATTTATTAACTTATATTTGTTCTTTATATAATTCTTATATAATTTAAATATCATTTGACTTTTCTGGTGACAGGCTTTTATTGGAATTCTAATATAAAAGCATCTGCTTGAAGCAGTGTCCAGAACTGTATTTCATTGAGGATAGTCGGATAGGGTTTTTGTGCGACTAAGTTTTTTGTGCTACCAGGTTTTTATTCAAATCTCGTAAAGCACCCCAAATGGTACATGGTACATGGTACTTTAAATTGCGAGCCAGAATTAAATGCTTTAAAAAAATCACTGTCACTAATTATAGATGTATTATCGATATAAAGCCAATGTTTATAATTTATATTTATAGCTCTAAATTGAGAAGAGTCCGTAGAGATTTTTGCCTATTATATTAGCTTACATGAAAAATATCATTTTATCTTTAGTCATTCATCCCTCTGAATAAATTTCACAGAAATTGTTATGCTGAACAAATTTCATAGCAATTAAGTTGAAGTCGACTCGTATTCAGAATCTTTTTTAGACAATAGGAATAGATTTGATTTTAAGAAACCGTGAGTGCTGTCATTGGGTCTAGCCTTCCTTTCCTTCCTACGCTTTTTATGTGTAGCTACTCTTTAATAATACCAACGGTAAGGAGTGAGTTCCTCCCTCCCAGTAGTTGCCTGATATGAGCAATAATGTCGGAATTGCTAAAAAAAAAAAAAAAAAACATAAATTTTATTTATTTTAGAACTTTTCTACTTCGTAAAATATGTGCCCTTTTCAATTTGATTTATAAAACCTTTTTTATGTTTTTCAATTTATGCTTCGTCTGTTATCAGCCTCCTCTCATCTATGAAAAGGAAACCTTCTTTCAATTTTTAATATTTCGTGGCATGAAAACGACGTTGAGTGCTTCAGGATCAAAATGTGTGAGTGCTTTATCAGCTGTAAGACTGAGTGAGAGTTGTTTGTCGTAGATTTACAGAAATGAGATTTTTATTGTAATTGCCAGATTTATGCATTTCACCATTTCAAAGCAGACAATTGTATTATCATTAGCTTTTTCCCATTAGGATATCTCATTTTTCCATTAACTGAGTAAGGTCGCTACATCATTCACAAATAATGCCTTTTGTTGTATGTGTAATGCAATAGTAACTCAGACATAACTCCATGTAATCATTCACGTAAACGGAGGGGTTTCAGAAATTGTGATTTACACAAGAAAGGAATAAAAATTTACATGACGTTCCCGCCAAAATTTTTTCCATTTTCAAGGTTCACTGATACTAGACGTTTGCAAATTTCGGAATTTTTGTTCCTGTATGTAAGATATCACAAAACATTGAATGCACAATATAGTGGACATTAGATTGAAATTAACTCAAACAAGACAGAAAGCTAGAATTGATCTGCGACCAATAATAATATTCGAGAGGAAAATCTTTTTCGAAATTGTGTTTTCTGTTTTCATTTTTAACTCTCTGTGGACATAGAGGCATTTTCAGGCAGTATTCAAATATATTGTGAATAAGTAAAAAAGCTAGATTTGGTCTAAGATCAATTCTTATAATACTAGATAAATGTTCGTTTGTAATTTCGTATGGTCATCCATCTGCTCATGTTTGATTTTTGAAGTGGTGTTTGAATATATCTCTAGAACGGTTCGTAGAACAGGAAAAATGATTAGAACCAATTTTATAGGATTTAATATTCTGACGAAATTTTCAGTACATTAAAACCATCTAGGATGGATCCTTACAGTATACGTAAAAATTCTAAGTTTTTGTATGGCAACACCAAGCAGAGGTTGTCCGTTAGTTCATTTTCGAAACTGCATTTACTATATTTATGAAAATACTATGTACATAATATCAACGCTCTACGTTGACGCGTTTTCAGGCGGTGTCCAAATATGTACTGAAAAATTAAATTTTTGTATGGCAACCCTACGAATGATTTACCCGATTTGTCCTATTTCGAATTTAATTTTACTTGTTTTTTTTAAACCGCAAGTGCAAAATTTCAGCTCTCTAAGCACACGCGTTCTCGAGTTGTCGTGGGGACGGACAGACAGACGGACGGACAGATGGACGGACGGACAGATGGACGGACGGACAGACGGGCGGATGGGCCAGACGGATGGACGGACAGACGGATGTGCAAAAATCAAAATAGCTTTTAATTTTATGCATGGGTGTCCAATCCATTTTGCTTTGCCATCATTATTTCTAGGTGTTACAAACGGAACGACAAACTTAGTATACACTTAGATTTGATCTAGGGTATAAAAACCAAAGCTTTGTATGGCAACACCAAGAGGAGGATGATCGATTTAGTTCACTTTTGAAACTCTATTTAAGTGCTATATTTATGAAAATGCTGTGTACAAAATTGGAGCTCTCTACATCGATGCGTTTCCCAGACAGTATCCAAATATATAAGAAAAAAACGAATTTTTTTTTATGGCAACCCTACAGAGCTCGATTCGTCCCACTTTCGTACTTAATTCCAATCCATTTTGCTCTGCCGTGATTATTTCTATGCTTTACAAATGGAATGACATACTAAGTATACCTACCCTATAGATTTCATCTAGGGTATAAAAATAGTGGCATAATCAATCTTTTGTAACCTTATAGTTATTTTTTATCGTGTTAAATTCAAGGCTTTTTTTCTTTCACTTTTTTCCGGAACTGAAGACTTTAGGTGTAGGCCATCATGTGGAGCGCAAAAGAAAAAGGAAAAAGTGCGAAGTTTGTTCCCGTCAAAAATTGCAAAAATACCCATTTTAATGAGTATCATAAATTGCAGGCAATAGGTCACGAGATTATTTGTTCATCATTAAAATGAGACCAAAAGAAAACACAGAAGATCGACGTCATGCTATCAAGAGGAGAACAAATGGTTACAAAATTAATTGTTGCGATGAACTCCGACCATTAGGGAAGACTTTAGGGACTTTGTGCTTCCGAATTATTGTGATAATTAATTATTCCTGCTTGCATCCAATATTAATTGGGGAGTTTCCTAAAAGTTTTTACATTTAAGATTACTTGGATGACAAAAGTGTCTAATTGACAATTTACATGTATAATTGCACCTATAAGCTCAGATGATCCTATAGCAGTGGGCCTAAAAACATTAGTTGTTGTTAGGCATAGTATTAGGATTAACTTGTGCGAAAAATAATTAATGTTGTTTAACATAACATAATTTATTTGGATAATGTACAAAGATTACATGATCTTAAAAGTACAAAGGTGTAATGACGGGAAGTTTTTTAAAATATAAATAGACTAAATTCACCAAACTTACAATAAGAAAAATAGAAGCTAGGTACAAAACGAGGAGAACAACCTAATGAAAGTAATGAAGCAGATGAACTAAAGAGAAAACAAGCAATAAAATCAAGTGAATAAATAAAAAAAAAAAAGCAATAAACAATAAGTTATGATAAATAATAAATAATACATATAATAATTAATAATTAATAATAACTTACCAACAATCAATAAAATAGGATAAAAATGAACACTACAAAAAAGAAAACCCAATACGTATGTATATCAATTGAGAAACAAAACTAGTCCCAAAAGGAAAAAAAATTAGTTAACAAAAAATAAATGATAAACAAGATCAAAAGCAAAATAAATTACACTAAACTTATACATAAGAAAACCAATGCTGCACAAGAGAGTGAAAAGAGATATAGACTAAAATCTGGGAAACACTCAAACTGCATGACTTTCAATAAATATTTGAAAATTTTATAAGCTTTGCAAAAGTTCTGCCGACAGCCGTGCATTGAAGATCATACGACAAAAGATTCCACCTGCGAATGCTTTGGAAAAAGTAAGAACGCTGTCCATACCGCGACTTGCAACGAGGGATCAAAAGTTTCTTATATCTAGTCGATTGCAAGAAGTTCAGTTTCTCGAAAAGGTACAATGGCTTCCGATTATAAATCAGTTTATGAAGAACTTTTAATCTGCTTTGAGTTAAGGAGTTTTCTAGAGGACAACCAAGCAAGGTCGATATATAGGGTGATATGTGACTGGTCCGAAGCAGCTTGAATACATAGCGTAACGCATCATTGAATGCAACCAAGAGTCTTCTATGACAAATTGAGTCCAGAGATGAAAATATTATGCAACCATAAGTAAAATGAGGGCTTTAACCAGGGCTTTAACCAGTTTTTTTCGCATATGAAGAGAAAGCAACCCAGAACTTAGCTACAACCGCCGTAGACACCCATATATTTTTCCAATTGTAGAACTAATATGGTTGCAGCAGGAGAACTTCGAATTAAACTCAAAACCCAAGCTCTTTGTGGAATCCACATAGGGAAGTCTGGTGTTATTTATAAGTACCGGCGGTAAATTATTGACATCAATGTCTTTTATATAGATCGCTAGGCAACTTGATTTGACAGGATTCAGTTCTAAACTGTTTTGCATAGACCAATCATAAACACGCTGAAGATCTTGATTCAGTCTGCATACGCAATCCTCCGTTAATCCAATTGGCCTGTTGAGAGACATCTGCACTTCGTCGGCATATAGATGTATCACAGCATCATGGATTACGTCGGTCAGGTCGTTTATATAAAGGTTGAACAAAAGGGGACCAAGTATTGATCCCTGAGGAACACCACAATATAGATTCACCAAATCAGAGAGTGTATTCTGTACTTTTACAAATTGGCTACGTCCGCTTATGAAGCTCTTGAAAAGCTGAACAGCAGATGATGAGAAGTAAAATCCCTGAGATAGCTTTTTCAGCAGCTTGCGATGATCAATAGAATCAAATGCTTTGCTGAAATCTAGCAATGCGAGAATTGTAAGATGGTCCATATCCAAAGCTTCGTGAATATCCGACGAAATTTTAAGCATAGCAGTTTCACAGCTATGATTTGGACGAAATCCTGACTGCCAGGTAGTCAGATAGCTGTTTTTATTAATGTAGTCAATAGTCTGTATATACATAATCTTTTCCAATACTTTGCCTAAGAAGCAAAGGAGACTAATTGGGCGGTAATCGCTTATAGCAGAAGCAGAGGACTTTTTCGGGATAGGTATTACAAGCGCTTGCTTCCACCTGGTGAGAAACTTAGATGTTGTTAAACTGTAGTTATATATATGGGTTAAAACTTTAATTATTTCCGGTGCAATCGCTCTAATGAAACGAGGGGGCAGTTCATCCGGCCCTGTTGCATCAGATTTAATTGCAGACATGGCCAACAACACCTCCTTTTCGTCAACATTTCGCAAGGCAAAGCCGTCAACTGCAAAATTTTCCGTAGCAGCGCTGCAATAAGATGCTAAAGACGCTGACATGGAATTCGTGGCAAAAAAATCATTGAGTATGTTAGGATCTTCACTTACCCTGGGAGGATCGTTTCCATATATGCCCATATTACGTATGTTTCGCCACAACTTCTTCGGGGGAAAATTGACATCGAGTTTATCGCCAAAATAGGCATACTTAGAAGACCTGATCCTGCAATTGGCCCTATTTCGAACGAGTTTATATCACCTGTATATCTCAACTGAATGTGTGACTCTATATCGCCTATACAAGTAATCGCGTTCAGCCAGTATGACATGTATTTCTTTTGTTAGCCAAGGACACCCCTTCATCCTTGAGCATTTCGTCAGTAGTGGAACATTACTGTCATACAAATCAAAAAATTTCACAGAATTTCGCAGAACCAAATGACAGGCTCCACCTCGGTTTAAATCAACCCCAGTTCCAAATGTGTACTATAGTAGAAGAACATCCCGACTTATTAGGCTGTTCACATGGATAAGTTATTCGTAGTAAATAGTAAAATATGTATCGATACATCTATTAGGGCTTCTAAAGAATATTCGAATTACAAAGCTTCGAGCTTCCAAGCTTCGTAGCTTCGACCGTTCAAACGGAAGGAATTTGCAGTGTCCCAGCAACCATTTGATCACTGTTCGTAATTTCAAAAACTTCAAGTTAAGCTATTCAGCTAAAATACAGCATGCTTATAAATATATCTTGTATGGCAATACACTCATACCCAATATCATCACGAATTTCGAATTTTTCGTCATCATTAAGAAATTTAAGATCGGAGATCATTTATGGTTCAATTTGACTAATGATGGATATCTGGGCATTTTCAGAGTAGCAGATTACGTAGTTTCGGAAATTCATTATTGAATTCAATAAGAATATTTACAATTTTAACTATGCGTGGAGGTGTGGATCGCGTTGAGAAAACAATATTTTTTACATATTCCAATAGAGTTCAATGGAACTTAAATATGAATATATCATATTAGTTATTTGGAAATGTATTTATTATCGAATTACTCTTATTTAAAACATAACGAAATATATTTGAGCATATCCAGTAAAGAAGGTCACATTTTCACATAATCTACGGTAGCAATGTGCAATAAGTACATACACGTGCAAACTTCAATAAAGATTTCCAAACCATTTTTGACATACATTCATATGTATATATAGCAATTGAAGGATGTCCCCTGGCATTTGCCATTTGAAACATTATTACATAAATAATTCTTCAGACATTAAATATTTATGAGTTCCCTACAACAATCTTCAAAGTAGAATTTACTGTACAGAAGGAAATTCATGAAAATCTTGAATTAAATTTAGAACTTGTTTGAAAATTTAATCTTATTCAAAGTCGGTTTCAAATTCAAAAGTATCGCCAATAAGAAATGCCCATTATCATCAGGGCCTTCCTATTATATTCAAGTTCAGTAGGACATTTTAAGAACTTCTGAGCTAATAAAATATTTATTTGTATTTGTCTCATCAAACTTGTTCTGTTCAAGTATTCGAATTAGCCTTATTTTCCTTAAAGTATGTTATTGGTTCAGCCAGTCTGTAACTGATTGTTCAAGCAATCATTTATATTTTAAGGTACTTAGTAAAATTTATAAATGAATGATAAACCATTATTATCGGGAATGGTTTCGCCTGTACCCGCACAGGGTCATAGCCCACGTTGCGTAAGCATGTACTAGTAATTTCCTTAAAATTAATGTGCACCATTTTTTTCAGAAGTGACCCTTAATCTTACCGTCGAGTACAGTCTACGTGGGTGTTGTCACTCAGTTTTGTTAAACCAGGTCACGGATTACTTCCGCAGATTAATGGCTTCATTAAAACCGAGAATATCTTTTGGCCCGATATTTTCATTCAATCTTAATGGAGCTCTTGTGCAAGGTTGCTGCTTCACTCATCTGGTTCCTGAAAAATAATTTTGTTTTATTTATGTTTCGTTGAAGTTGTTTGTTCTGAAACAATGGAAGCTTTCTGTAACAATTTTTCTTTGCACAAGAAAAGTATCAGGTATAATACTCGTATTTTTGACTACAGACGTGACCTATGCAAAAAATTGAATTGTACTGCTAAGATATTTAAAACCCTACCTAGAGTTTGTGATCCTGTATATTTCCTCTGCAAAATTTTCCTGTGCATAGCTTTATGAAAGGTAAGTCTACTTCGCCCAAATTGTTGGAATTCTCCAATTTTCGCGTATTTGCTATTGAAGATGGAAAACCACAAAAACAATCAATTGGTATTTTTACGGAATTCAGTAAAGCTTCAGAATTATAATTTACATTCTGACAGCTATTTCGTTTACTACGGTTTTTATCAATTGTTTTTTCTCTTACTCCGTACTCTTTGTACTCATCTCCGTACTCTTTGTACTCATCTACGAAGTTTTCATTCAACTCGTTCTAACAAAATAAATCACCTTTCTGGTGTTATGGCCAATACCTGTCATAATTTACATCAATTATATTTATCTGATCTTGAATAATTCGAAAATGAAATATTTCGAAGGATGTCTGTGACCTATTTCACAAAATTACAAATTACAAGTACAAATTTGTACTTGTAAATCACAATTACAAATTTGTAATATGAATTTCTGTTTCACAAAGTACAAATAACTATTTCACAAATTTGTGAATTTCAAAGCAAGAGGACCAATTGGAAAAAAATATGAACAAGCAAAATAAAATGGTGCTTGCTTCTCTAATAAGGGATAAAAAGGATATTTTATTAGGGAAGTTTTCCAACGAATTAATCCATTAAGTAAAAATGAATGAGTGAAAAACTATTTTGAATGCCTTGAACTCTCAGGAAATTCTTAAAGAAAAAAAATTGAAATACCTTCTCGATGTTGTGTAGCAGAACATGAAGAGGGGACCAATGGTAAGGTTTTCTTGCTACATAATTGTTATTTATAGAACTCACTAATTAAATTTAGATAAAAGCCGATAATGCGAAGAAAACGGGTTCAGCATGTGGCACTAAGTGTATTTTTAAAGATCTCGATAATATCATTATTGATATTATCGGCAAGAAGTCTCTAACAGTACAGGAGATTATTGAGGAACCATTTCCCACTCTTTGCTCTTCTCTATCATTTCCTAAAAGCTTTGAAGGAAAAGGAACAAGGTACGACAGATATGTTTTAACTTTCAATATTATTTTTAAATGTATTGTACCTTTTAATTAGACAGCCAACACAAAATAAAAAGATGTGAGGACGATGAAATCCTTTCTCTAAAAAAAAAAAAAAAAAAACAAGATGGCAGCTACAGATTTATAATCCACAAATCGACGCCATTAAAAAGGAGTGGGATTTTGAGAAGTAGTATAACGTCTGGAATAGAAGGCGAAAATAATTTTGGAGGACGAAATTCAGCTGTGTAGGAAAGTATTTTTAATTTTAATAGTTATTACAAAAAAAAAAATCTTAAGGACATACATCCATAAAACTCTTCATCTTGCCAGTTTTCTTCCTCTTCTGTGGTAGAAAGTAATTCAAAATTACAGTCTATTTCTTGCCTAAAGATATTAGTTAAAGCAGTACAGCATTTAGTTACATTTACTGCTTGTCGATGTAAAGAAAGTAATTATCCACAAATTCACGACCTAGTCTTGGCGAAAATAAACAAAATAAATTACATTAAATTGCAAGCTTGGCATATTTAGGGTCATTCACATTTATTTGCATTTTCAATTGATAGGAAATGCGAATTGTGACCCAGATAAACTAAAATTATTAATTAATTGCAAGCTTTGCACTTTGAAATTTCTCAATATCGCGCAAATCGAATATTGGGCAGAATTCATGATTGGAAGAATTTGGAGTGACCCTCAATGCGAGGTATTGTATTGGAGTCTGATCGATGAGTATTAGTTTTGAATTAAGACGAAGCGGGTAATAAGCGGGCCGTGCATTTGTGCAGAAGTTGAGTGCGATTGATAAAGAGTGATCGAGGTGTCTGTTCTATATAAAATCTAGTGTAGAAATATAGATACTCAACAAATAGTGTTTAATATTTGAAAATAAAAATGATTACAATGTATTAGCAGTACTAAATATTTAGAAAAGTGTTTTATAAAATAATCAAATGATAAAAAAGTGTTAACCTCTTGTCTTTGTGATAACCTACATAAAAATACCTAACATTTTTCTTTGAGTAAAAGAATAAAATTCGCTTTAAGCAAAAACACAAGTTTTCATCTGAGTCCAATTTGTCTTTGTTTCCCTTCAAGAAATCATCAAAGATTTCGCGTTAGAGTTTCTTTTTACGTTAAAACAATAGCTCCATTATTTTGTCGACGTAATTCGTTACGTTTCTGTCGTTCTTGCTGTGCCTTCCGGATAATAGTTTCACGGTCATTACTCTGTGAAGCACCTCCAAGATTCTGGCGATAATCACCATCAAAACTGTACATTTTTCACTTCCTTTAATTGAAATTGAAATGATTATTTTTAACACTTTCTTCAAAATAACTTTATGTCGAAAATTCTATATTATTAAAAACAGTATGAAATTCGCCCAAAACATTTCTCACCCCCTTTCAAGTCTTCTTCACATGATGATTTTGCAAAAGTTGCAAAAGTAAATGTTTTAGGCATGGAAAATTTTCCTTTAAAATTCCAATAGCGTTTTCTATTACTCTCCTCGTAGACCTATGTATGTGCTCGATTATACCGATCACTTTCTGGAGTTGAGCTCCTTAAAATTGGTGTAATTTAACCATTCTTTTAATGGATATGCGGTATCCCCAAGTAGAATGAGGAAAAAGTCGAAACCCATCTTCAAATTTAGAAAAGAGTTGAATTCTTCGCAATACTCTTGCATCATGCACACTTCCTGACCAATTCACTTATGCGTTGTAGAAGGAATAGTCGGGACCGCATACTAGCATATAATTGATGATGTATTTCCCATGCCTATCTACGTATGCAAATTCAAATTTATTTGGTGAATCGATGTTAATTAACGTCCTGTCAATACATCCGCAAACACATGGCATGCCATGTTAGAAGATATATAGTTAGCAACAAAATTCTGTAGGTACTTGTACCAATAATCATACTTACCAGCAATATTGAGGAACTTTTCAAATATACTAGTATGTTCCCTAGGCCAACATTCAATGCTATTAAACATTAAGTCCACAATTGCTTTGAAGACACGGTGAATGCATCTGCATACACTCCTTTTAGATATACCGTGCATATCTGCAATTCCATGATACTTCCCAGCCAATGTAATGCTATGAGAAACTGGTGGGTAGAAGTTAATGAACAGCTTTTTCCAGTTCGGTGTGCAATTTGTGATCCAATAATTAAAATTATTTCCTCTACCTTACAACGGGTCATACGAAACCGTTCGTTGAATTCAATAGAATCGAATAATTTATAATTAACGCGAGGTCGATATACTTTTCGGCGAATCATAAAAAAAAAATCGTCACTTCCGCTACTATCACTGCTGTTAGGTGTTTGATGCATCAAGGACATTTTCTTATTAAAATTAATGTTACCAAATTAAGTAAAATAAAATTGTAGAAAATTACACAGCACCTTTCACTTGTAAGATATTCTCGTGTACTGAACAAATTTTGTAACTGCAATTTATTCAGTGAAAGAGAAATCTACAATTGCGTTCTATTTCTACAAATTTGCATCTTGTGAATAGGGATGTTCAGAAAGTTAGTGTACTAGATTTTTAATTTTTTTTAGAAAAAGTGTATTTGAAAAAAAAAAATGTTGATACACTTATTGACTATTTTTCCACATAAACGCCATCCCGTTCAATTCATGTGTTGAGCCATGGCACAAGCTTTTTAATGCCCTCCTCGAAGAACTCTCCCGCCAGCTGCTTCCCCCACTTCAGAACCTCCTTCTGCACCTGCTCATCGATTGAAAACTTAATTCCACCCATGTGTGCTTTCAGGGAAGTGAAAAGATGATAATCTGATGGTGGCAAGTCAGGAGAATACGGGGGGTTGTTCAAAACATCCCAACCAAATGAGTCCAAGAGCGATTTGGCGGATAAGGCTGCGTGAGGGCGGGCGTTATCGTGAAACAAGCATACTCCTCTCGTCAGTATTCCCCTCCTTTTGTTTTGAATGGTCCTTTTGACTTTTTTTTTTAGAGTCTCACAATATCGTTGTGCATTGATAGTCTCCCCTTCAGGCAGAAAGTCCACCAAAATTAGGCCTTTTCGGTCTCAAAACACTGAAGCCATGATTTTTTGCCCGAAATTGTGGTTTTGAATTTTTTGGCAGATGGGGAATCAGTGTGATGCCACTGTGATGACTGTCTTTTTGTCTCAGGCGTATAATGAGCCACCCACGTTTCATCTCCAGACAAAATAGAACTGAGAAAATCCTCACCTTCAAATTCAAGTCGCTCAAGAAACTCGCGGACGCTATTTATCCGGCGGGATTTATTACCGACATCTTTCACGCAACTGGACACTACAACGTGAGTTTACGTACTACCGTGTTTCTGCGATGTTCGCTCTAGTCTGGGGATCCCCCTCTACCGCTCAGTATTGCCCATCCTAAAAAAGCAAGAAACCACGGCCCGTTATGTCACAGTACACTTACTTTCTGAACATGCCTTTTGATGAAATAAAACTTAAGAAATTACTACAAATTTCCCCTTGTAGAATACAATTCCAATTTTGTAGCACAGATATTTTGTGAAACCAAAAATATCAATTTTTCTACAATTTTTGTTAAAAATCACTTGGAAATTACAATTTGTAAGTGCGTGAAATAGGCCACTGATGAAAGCGATTGTGAGATTTTAAACTCAAACGTTTTGAACAGTGAAATTCCAATAAAAACAGTGATTTTTTTTTTAGAATTTTTGATAAACGCATAAAAAAATTACAAGAAGTAATATAATTTAATAAAAAATATTTGATTACAATTATTTTTATTCAAATTAATCTTAAGATTATAGTAATTTACACAGAAAAAAATATAAAGAGTAAATAAAATTCGTCTATAATTTTTAGCCATCCACTCGTAGTAAATGAATTATTTAAATAAGCTGTTTGCTTTAACTAACAGATTCGTTATTACTGGTCAATTTTGAATAGTTGAATATATTAAAAACTATATGATTTTTTACTTTTTGTTTTGAATTTAAATCGTTTTCTAAAAGTTTTCCTTATATAAATGTAATCGAACTCTATAAACACGTAAATGCAATATAAACGGCATATGGACGAATCGCAGTAAATGTATATAAATCCTCTACATATCAAGTTTTTGCATCCTATACAATTATAGATGATTTATAAAAAAAAAAAGATGAGTAAATAATGTAAAAATTGTTCAAAATGAATAATGACAATTATGTAAATTATCCAAAATTTATTCAATTTTAAACCTGTTCAGTCTTTGAATCTAGCTAATTTTACTTAGAGAAAAGTAGATAGTTTATCCATATTTATTATTATTAAAATACATAATAGAAAATTTGTCTAAAAAATTTTATTTATAAGGTAACAAAACCCATACAAAGATAACTAGTGCTATTAGTATGCATATTATTGTTCAAAAACTAAGATATTCCATTTTACAAGAACAAAAAAGTAAAAAGAGCATAAAAATTTCATTCATTTTGCATATTTAATCTTATTGATGATTTTAAAACAGAAAACCGTAATACGATTCCATTTCTCAATAACTATGGAATCTGGTTATTTATTATTTTTATTGCATAACTTCTTCAGAATTTTCAGAATTTCCTTGACCTACTAAACAGATATGTATTTTGCACCATTTTATTGGAGAAACAAATAATTAATCACTTACAGTAGAAAGATTCAGCAAGTCCTGAATTTCTATACTTTTTAGAAAAACTATAATATCTTTGCTTCAATGTTCCTCTTGATCCTCCACTTACGAGATAGCTTTCCTAAAATTGGGTTATTGTTAATTATACAAACCAAAAGCTTGCATAGAATCTAAAATATTTAGTAGAAAATTATATGGGATTAGTGACCCTAGAATTCGTAGAAATGACGAAGAAAACTACAACATAATTTTTGTAGCTTGTAATTTATTGGCCAATATTTCGGTCTTTTGTTTAGACCACCTTCAGTGCCTAAAAATATACAATATATCCATTACAACCTACCTTATAAAAACCTCTCTAATAATCACTACCTTGTAAAAATTTTTAAAATTAGGATTTTATTTCGTGATGTCACTATTTTTGAAACTTATGCTAAGAAATGTAGTCAACATAATTAGAACAATACGATAAATGCTAAAGGAACAATTAGATAAATAAATAGCAATTAAATAAATAAAGAAATTAATTTAGAACACAACGTTGGACATCTTAATAACTACGTGTAGTATTACTAATTCAAGCGATTAGTAGGGGATCATCTGCCGCGACCATAAGTTTTTAATGTGTCAAGTGTATGTTTGTATTGTGTGTCTATTTTGAAATTAATCAACTGTGGTTTATTGAGGTGTATGTATAGTGCTTCGGTGTTTTTTCTTCTCTTCCAATTGTTATCTGTGTGAAGGATTTTTGGATTCTCATTGTCAAATCCATGGCCCTTTTTAATAGCATGGGATAAGCAAGCTGAATTATAGTTGCTTTCATTCTTCTCCATATCTGTGTCATTTTTAGTAAGTTTCATTGTTCTTTTGTAGTCATTGGTGTGTTCCATCATTCGCGTTTTCATGTCTCTCCTTGTTTCCCCAATATATATCTTATCGCAATTGTCTGTTTTACATGGTACTTTATATATTGCTCCTAAGTTAGGTTTATTTATTTTAGTTTTTGTGTCAGTGAAAATGATGTGTCTTAATTTATTCAGTAGTTGTAATCCAAATTCTAATTTGTTGTTATTGCGTTTTAAGATTGGTATAATGTTGTCCGTTAAGCCTGGTATATATCCTAATCTCCTGTATTGCGTGGGTTCTGTATTGGCTATACCACCACTATGTGTAGAGGCTGCAATATTATTTTATGTAGTAGTGGTGCATATCTTATCTTTCTTATTATAGTTTCAATCCATTTATCCGGATAGTCATTAGATGGCAATATTTTTCTAATGCGTATATAATTGGCGTGGTAAAACTTATGATCGCTTAAGCTAATAACTCTTTTTGTGAATGCTAGTGCAACGTTAAATCTCATTTTCCGTGGATGCGATGAGTTGAAATTAAGTAGTCTCCCCGACGCCATGGGCTTCATATACCAATCAGTTAGAATTTTATTGTTTTCCCTATACAGAGTCTTTCCCACTAGGAGGTCAGTAGAGCGGGAGGTGATAGTACTCAGCTAGACGAACAAAAAATAGTATGGCAGGGGGGGGGGGGGCATATCAACCGTTTAGGATTTACATGGTGATTAGAAAAAAAGCTAGTTTTTCAGAAAACATCCGGTGTCTTAAAAACTACAGGGTGCATGGTCTCAGTTAGGAGCTCATTATATGCAGAACTCCATGACCTTTCGGACGACTGCTCAATCAGCCCCATAGCTCTCTCCCCTCAAGAATTATGGTTGTCTAAATTCAAAATTTTGGATTTTCTTACTTTTTTTTTTTAATTTAATCTCTATTATTTTTACAAAAAGGTCGTTAATTTAACTTTTTTTTATAAAAACTGTAAACTGTAGAATCTCATCTTTAATATGACCTATTATTTATTAAAATTGGTAGATAAAAAACTAAAAAAAACCAAATTATATGAATGAACTGTTGATGAATTATGTCATTACTATTTACTACTTTAAGATAGTTGAAAATTGTAATCCACTTTTCTCTGTGTAGAAATAAGAGTTTCAAAACAAAAAATTAAACAAATTTGAAACGAGATTTTCATAAAAATTGTCAAAATAAGTAAAATATTAAATAAGCAATATTATTGTTGATCGTTAATAATGCCTGACGCCTCCAGTTTTTGAGCTAGGTTTTGAATTTGTGAGTTTTTTAATGTTTCCGTTGATTGAATGTTACAGATCTTGCTGTATGAACAGCACCATTATCCTGCTGAAATATAATGTCTTCGGCTCATAAATCTTCCGCCGTTTCCACCATCATTTCTTGTACGATGTCCCTATACTATATTGCAGCATTTATCCTTGCTGGTATCCAAGAAATTTTTCATTCCGCTAGCATAAAATCTGTCTTAAAAATATCATACTATCTGCGCCAAAATTTCTTCATTTTTAACCACTTCATAGAGTTTCTTTACATGCCATTGATGCGAGAAACCATCAGGATCATCAAGGTTAAATTTCTTATCATCACTAAAGATGACTTTATTCCATTCAACGGTCCAAGTCATATGCATTTTAGCAAATTTTAATCTATCGTTAATGTGCGATGCAATAATAGGTGCTTTATCGTCCGTTTCTACAACCACAACCTGTAACTGACAAATTCATGATTTTTACGATTTGAGAAGGAAATAGTTTGTGTTTGCGAACTTCGCGGAAGATCAAGGTTTTTATCTCAATTTTGTATGTTGGTCATGAATGGAAATGCTTCCCCATTTCTCACCTAATCGTAAAAATTTATGGATAACCGTTATCGAACGATTAATTTTTTATGAAATTTGCATCAAGGAGAGCCCGGTATCATGATATGCCGTTATTTTAGATTTTTCTTCCATTGATAAAATCTTTCCATGTGGCATAATGAAAAACTGAAGAAATTTAAAAAGAAAACAGTTTACTTTCCCTTTAAAAAAATTTAAAAAAAAAAACGAAAAACTTGTAAGAAAAATATACTTTTTTCTGTGAAAACTTTGGTGATTTCGTAAGAATTTCGCATTTATAATCCACGGTTTTGTACAACTCGGAAACAAATATTTTCAACACAACGCAGATTGCAACAAGTAAAACACCTGTAATTGGTAAGACCAGATGAATACCCTTATTTAATTTCGTAAGAAAGTTTAATTGTTAAAGTGGTTTTTTCGCATCTCTTTCTATAAAAACAGTTCATCGTACAGTCTAGGACTGATTGTTTTCACACTATATGTACAAAACCTAAATTTGTATATGGCAACACCAAAAATGGGTTGACCTATTTAGCTCATTTTGAAATTATATTTACTATTTTTATAAAAACGTCGTGTACATAAATTCAGCTCTCTACGTTGAAGCGTTCTCAGGCAGTGTACAAATATATAAGTAAAAACAAAATTTTTGTATGGCAACCCCATGAAGAAGTTACTCGATCTGTCCCGTTTTCAAACTTAAATTTACTTTTGTTTTTTAAAAGCCCATGTGCATAATTTCTAAACTCCCTAAAGCGGACTTTACACGATCAGTAATAATTACATTGTCATTACTTCCGTAAGTCTTTTTTCATTTCTCTGTCATTATGTTGAAACCACATACATTGACAATGAAAGTATTTGTTTCAGTACCTCTCAGTTAATCGAGCCAGAAGTTCATTTATCTTGTGTAAATTAATATAATGGAACGTCACAGAAAAGCTTGCTTTGCTATAATTTTAGCAATAAGCACAAAGCGAAGGGTTAAACGGCGACGGTGCATGAAGAATTGGCTACAACCTTGAAAAGTATTCCAATATTGCTCTGCTGAAAGAAATTAGCTTAGAACTTGGTTTTATTTTCACATAAATTTTTAACAGTTTTTCTTATTTGTTTTGTTTTTATATAAAGGATTTCGTAATGTACTCATCCTCAGTACATTCTGCCACAGAAGATTAAGTACAAAAAAGCTCGCTATCACTATCACTATTCATCTGTAAACTACATCATACTTCTCCAAAAATTAGAAGCGAGCTGGGAAATGATGTGAGTAATAAAGTCCCCATTTTACACTGCCATTATTAATGACAGTATAACCACTACGTGTCAGTAATGATGCCCAAATATTAGAAAATCCGGAAAACATCATTTCTGATTATTATTACAGCATTACGCTCATAATTAATGTCATTTCGATTACGTAATGAAATTATTGCTGATCGTGTAAGGTCCGCATAAATACACGCTTTCTCGAGTTACCGTGAGGACCGACAGACAGACGGGCGAACAAGCGGAACAACGGCCAGACGGGTGGAAGGACGAACAGATGCACGAACAGACGGACATGCAATAAAATATATTTAAAAAAAACTTTTAAAATAAATAACATTCGTAAATAAATTGCACTAAAAAGTAAAAAATATTTTTTTCTTCTCACAAGAAAAGTTTCGTTGCAAAATAAAAAATGCTACAACTCAGATTAAATCTTAAAAGTTTTGGCATCCATAACTACATATAATCACAATTGTTTAACTGCAAATGCCCATTTTTTATTTTGTAACGAAATTTTTGTTGTGTATATTGTTGAGAAAGAAAAAAATCTTTATTAATTTTTAGTAAAATTTATTTACGAAAGTTATTTATTTTAAAAGTTTTTTTTTAATATATTTTTTACCTTTTAATCATAACTTATATACACTCCACTTTCCACTTTCCACTCTCCACTCTCCACTCTCGAATCTTGGCCATCGAATCACGATTTAACTTTTTTAATATTTTTGACTTTGTTAACTATTTTAACTTCCTTTTAACTTTTTTTTTAACTTTTCAATTTTTTTAAACTTTTTTAACTTTTTTGGCTTTTTTATTTTTTTTTATTTCTTTTTTAATTTTTTTTTTCAATTTTTTAAACTTTTTTTTACGTTATTTAACTTTTTTTTAACTTTTTAACTATATTGCAACTTTTAATTAAATTTTTTAAATTTTTTTTTACTCGATTCAGGAATCTCGACTCTCCAATCTCGCCTCTCGTATCTCGACTCTCGAATATCGACTCTAGAATCTCGCCTCTCGAATCTCGACTCTCAAATCTCGCCTCTCGAATCTCGAATCTTGACTCTCCAAACACGATTTAACTTAACTTCAACTTTTTCTAACTTTTTTAACTTTTTTTACCTTTACCAACTCTTTTTTTAACCCGACTCTCGATTCTCGAATCTCGATTGTCGAATCTCCACCCTCGTATCTCGACTCTCGAATATCAACTCATCACTCTTAACTCACCACTCTCAACTCTCTACTCATATCACACACGACCCGAATTGGACAACCCCAAGTGTGGTGGTTAACACCCCTATCCCAAAAGCGCCCCCAAAACGTAAGAAAAGTTTACCCCATCGGAAAGCTCCCCATTCACTCATTCTAAATAAAACAAAAAAAACCATGTAAATCCCTTAACATTTTCTACCAAAAAACTCTTTTGTCACGAACGGCACTCTCAGACACACAGATTTTTAGTCAGGGATCCGTGAGTTGAAAAAAGTTATTCAAAAAAACCAAAATAACTTCTAATATTATGCGTGGGTGTCTAATAAATTATGCTCTACCATCATTATTTCGAACTGTTACACATACGGAATGACAGACTTAGTATACCCTAAGGTATAATGAAATTTTCTTTTATCTTCAACTTTAAACAATTTGTAAATGGCACATTTGCAACCACCCTTATCACATATAATTTTTTTATTTTTCCTCTATTCCTCTATTCACCAAGTCATTCAAGCTTTAGATACGCACCAAATCGTAGCGCATTGTTTTTATTTTTCCATTCTTGAAAATCATCGAATGACCAATGATTTTTTTAAATTTAAGCGAAGTTATAAAAATCACCTCCTGATTTTTTTCATAAAATTGAATGACATCGTAAATTTATCTTCATCAACTATACGTAAATTTTCTCGGTTCAAAATTCGTTTTTCGTGTCTTTCATTAAAAGCTAATGCTTTTTCAATTTATCATTTATTTTTCCATCTGAAAAAAGTTGCCACTGACAGTAAGAGATGTAGGAATGATCATATGACAGCCATGGCTAAAGTTTTTACTGGCCTAATAGATAAAATGGGGCGTCAATACTGCGACACAATTCCAGGATTAATTGCATATATAATATATAAAAGAAAATCTTTTTCTTTGTGGATTTTATATTCCAATTAAGAAGCTTTTCAGCTTTAAGAGGCATGATGGCTTTGAAAGGCTTTATTAAATCATTAGGACTAGTAGACATTTCTAGCAAAAAGCAGAAATATGTATGTATGTCCTTCTATGAATTTTGTTTTTGATTTTCTCGATTAGCTTAGATAAGTATATGAGACTGAGCTGAAATTTGTGTCAACTGTGGCAAATTCCAGGACAAAATTCTCAAGGTAATAGGGACATTATGCTGTAACAAATAATCCTTGACCTGTTATTTTTAGGAAGATGTTTTTTTGTTGTTTCGGGTTGGATCCACCTTTAGGCAAGTAGGCATTAAGGGAATAGAATATGTCAAACAGGTTTCCATTCTAATAACTATATATTTATTTGTAGGTGTATTGGATAGAGCTTATCCCAAATAAAATATCTGAATCGGCACTAATTCAAATAATCCTTGACCTATTATTGTTAGGAAGATGTTTTTTTGTTGTTTCGAGTTGGATCCTCTTTATGCAAGGAGGCATTAAGGGAATAGAATATGTCAAACATGTTTCCATTCTAATAACTATATATTTGTTTGTAGGTGTATTGGATAGAGCTTATCCCAAATAAAATATCTGAATCGGCACTAATTCACATAATAACATAATAAGGGTAATTAATTTTAAATAATTTTTACCGAGTGTAGAGTAGTTGAACTGTTTCCTTAATTTGTAAAAAAAAAAACACATTTTTTTTTAATATGGCACGTATGGCACCATGTCTGATTTTGCATTTATACTGGACGGCCAATATGACATACATTCTGGGACACTTAATTTTGTCCTAAATAAAGCCAAAGGCAACAATGCGCCAGGTATAGATGGAATACCTTATGAATTTTATATGAATGCCCCAGAAAGCTTTTCAAAAGAATTGCTGAATTATTTTAATTACATTTACAATAGATGTGAAGTCCCTGAATCTTTCACGAGGTCGATTATCTTCCCTCTTCATAAAAAAAGTGATGTAAATAGAGTAGAAAACTACCGTGATCTTTCCTTTATGGAGACATGTCTCAAGCTTTTTGTCGGTATTTTACACAATAGAGCGGTATGTTGGGAGAAGGCCCACAATATTTTGAATGAAAATCAGGAAGGTTTTCGCACCGGTTACTCCACGATAGATAATATTTTCAACCTAATAAATGCGCTATTAAACTCTCACATTCTTTCAATATAAAAAAGGTGTATGCCTTCTTTGTAGATTTTAAAGCATCATCTGATACAATTGAAATGGGAGCACTTTTTTATAAATTGTACAATATGGGAATGTCTAGTAAGTTTGTGGGCATGCTGATAAAAATTTACGAAGTTACTAGCGCTCAAGTTTGGAATGGGGAACATCTGTCAGATAGTTTTGTAACAATATCTGGGGTAAAGCAAGGATGCATTGTGAGCCCGCTGTTGCTTGCAATTTTTATTAATGACTTAGAGGATTCTATGGAGGTAGGCCTGACACTTGAGGACATTAATTTAAAAGTCTTAAAATATGCTGATGACGATCCACACAAACTCCAGCGTATGATTAATAATCTTCAGGAATACTGCCACTTATGGAACCTGGTCGTCAACTTGGAAAAATACAAAATTATGATTTTCCAGCGTGGGTCAGGACCCAGGAGGATTAATGATAATTGGCAATATAACAATGTGCAAGTAGAAATTGTAAAGGAATACACCTACCCCGGTATTACCTTAACACCGAAGCTATCATTTAACGCCCACCTTAAAAACCGTCTACAGTCTGAAAACACGGCTATTAATATAACATGGAAAAGTTTTCTGGGAAAAGAAGGAATTACGCATTCTGACAAATTTGTTCTTTATAGCGCTATCTCAAGGTCAGTTCTTTTTTACTTTGTTACGGAGCACAGGTGTGGGGTTTTCAGCAAACCCTGTATGATAAATTTAGAGTTTGGTCTCTCTAATAATTACATTTACACATTGAAGTGCCATTTTGACTAAATGTTGAAAATTCTGTTTCGCCTTTCTCCTATTAAGCCCGCCCAGCTAGCCTTAAAAGTGGTTAGTAGGAACATATTCTGGTATAGTTATTGGCAAGAATTAGCCAGCTGCCATAGTTTAGATGTAAATATATCAGGTCGGCCCTATAACCATTTAAAAGTAATTTTATCTTCTGCAGAGAGGAAGCACTACTTATTCAAATAGCTACTGACAAAGCTAGGAGTTCAGTAAGGCATGAGCTTTATGTAAACTGCAGTACTGTAATGTGAACAGCTACCTCCGTGACGAATTCTCAGTAAAAAAAATTAATTTGAATACCAGGTATAGAGGAGGACTTATAAATTTGAACGCCAGTCCGTTTAAAAATTCCGGTTGAACACTTTGCTCGCTTTGTAGCTTATGAGGAGGACGAGAACTTGATACATTTTCTCTGAATTTGTCCTGTTCTTTTAGAATTCCGCATTAGAGCCTTTGGGAAAAACAAACTTGTTGAAGGTGAAATTATAGACATTTTAAATGGAAAGGACAATTTTAATGGTTTGTTTTTATATGCAACAAGAACTTGGAGATATCGTTCCTTTTTGGTGAATGAATTTAATACTTAACCAATTTATACTTTTTAATGAGTACAAAGCTATTAATAATAAAAATATACATAGTTAGGTTGCCAATCCCGACAGATGGCCTTGATTGTCATTGTCGCAGTTTATTTATTTATTATTCAAAAATTTCTGTATATTCTATTATTTAATTCTAATTTTATTTTTTATTTTTTTGTTTTTAAGCATAGTGGATATACATATATATTGTTATTTTTTATCCTTTATAGTTTTATTTTCTCTATGAACTATATTTAATTGAATTGAATGAAATATAAGGAATTATGTTAGCTATTATTTGGAAATGAATAAATATTACTTACTTACTTACTTACTTACTTACTTACTTACTTACTCACTCTGGGACACTTGAATACTTTCATTTGAAATTTTCAAATTTTGGTTGACTTATAGTGGAAGGAATCAAGAATTTTTTTTATCAGAATTTACTATTAATTCTGAAATTTGTTCCAATTTTATTGTATTTAAACAGGGACACTTAAAGACTAGAAAAGTATTGTCACCATGAAATTATCAAGAAAGAAGGATCCATCCATACCTTAAGATATTCGAATATAATGGGAAGCAGCACATAGCAGGTGTTTCAACAAAGCGAGAACGCAGACGATTTCTACAACGTTATAAAGAAGCTAGTTTAAAGTTTTCTCACGCTCAATTGTTGTTGGAAAATGAGTGATATATGATCATTTATACCAAAGAAATGAAGTTTAATCTAGACGATCCTGATGGTTATAAGTTTTATATCCACGATCTGAGGAACATATAGAGCTTATCATAGGACCATGGCTTCTATTATGATAGGAGAATCCCCTACAGACCAAAACTCACAAAAGAAGACTGATCTTTTGCGAGCTAACCTCTCAGAAATTCATCGAAGTCTTCGAGAGAAGCCATTAGATTTTCCAGCAGGTTAATGCAAATTCGATCAATATTTTAAGATGACATGCGCGATAAAGAAGCATAAAGAGAAATTCCTTCAAATATTATTAAAAGTTTGAACAACTACTTATTGAATAATAGACTTACACAAGTTGTAATAAAAAACCGTGGTAGGACCCACAACTAAAACAAAAAGTATTTATTTCAATTTGATTTGTTTTTTTTCATGTCTAGGCTTATGTGGGTAATCAAGTTTTATCCTACTTAAATACAGAAAAAATAGAGAAAAATCTATGTATTATTAGTAAAAAAAAAATTAAGGTTTCTGGAAATTGGAGGAGAACAAATTTCGATTCTCGAATTCTCGAATGACTGTGGTATTGTTTATATGCTTGCTACATAACACGACCTACATAGCGTCTGTTTTTCTGGCTTTTTGTTTACTTCATTTGTCAGCTAAACTTGATTATCAAGCAAGCATGAAAATAGTAAAGCAAATTGTTAACAATTGCAGTAAAGAACAGAGGGAGAGAAAAAGAAGACAGTTATGAAATATGAAAAAATTATGGTAATGTATTTATAATATTTTAAGTAGCCTTAACGAGTTGAATTTTTGTTTTTTAGATGCATGACTGGTGAGGCTCTCATGATTTTTTGAATCCCAGATTCCGTTAAGATGTTAAGCTCAAATTTTGATATGTTTTAGTGGATAATATATTTAAGGTAGAAAAAAGTTAATATAATTAAGAGTAGGTGTTCCAGGATATTCGAGGATAATAAATGCAATCCCTATCCTGGATATCTCTTGTCCCATATATTTTTGATATATGTATGTGCAATGAGCCTTAGGTTTCCTTTTAAAATATTTGTAAAAACGGCAGAAATTGCGTGGATTGTAAGTAAATAAATAAATGTGTTTTATTGTATATGAAATTATAATTAATCTATTGAAAATAAAGAATATGGGGGCCTTATGGTCTATGTCGACATTAAGTAAATCAAACTTTAAATTCGTATAGTGCGGATGGGTAGCTGGGCTCAGGACGCGACTTTAGAGGGCTGTTTTTCCAACCCTTTTGGACTTGGAAGATATATCGCCCCCATTAAGCCAACTCCTGGGTGCGGACAGTTTTCTAAATTTCAGTAGCTTTCAATATATATGTACATCAAGTATATACATAGTACATATTATAATAAAATATAGTACATAATATAATAGGTACATAATATAAAACCTACAAGTTGCCCTGGATTCTAAGTGAATAACAATAAAACTTGGTTGAAGAACAAACCTTCTTTTAACTATTGCCCTCTTCAAAAAGCTCATGCTCTCTTGAATTACGTGGTAAGTAACTAACTCCTACTGGCAACCATAATTTCTCTTAGACATAAAAGTTGCGTTGGTTCTACTGGATGGGCTTACAAATTCCATGGGAATTACAGCATTTGGTCGCTTCCATAGATTCATCTAAAAGTTGAATATCATTTCAAAATTCTATTCTTATGCAAATACTCCAGACTCTGTACTTCACATGAACGAACATTTGCTTTAATATAGTTTGAGTTCGGTTGAAGTTGCATATTTTCCATTCATATTCCCTGTATAAAATATCTTGACAATTTTTACTTTTACATCTTTATTAGCATTTAATTTCTCGTCGCTTTCGAAATTTATATTAGAAGTGGTTGTGGTAATAGAAGAATTTATTGAGGTTTTTATTTGTATGATTCTAAATATAATTATTAAATACAAGAGATTAGGATTTATGCCCACCCTGTACGTGAAATTTTTTGCTTACCTTACTTTCCTCTAACCATATATTTAGCATGTAATATTCGGTTGTTGTCAGCTAGATAGAAAAAGAAATTTTTATAAATTAACTAATTTAAAAAAACTGATTTTTTTTTAAGCGAAATTATTTGGAAAAATTATTTAAACACGTTAACGGCATATACATACTACTATTGTTGTGTAATTCTGCTGCATTAAAACAAACCTTCGCAAAACATCAAAATCTATATATATAAAAATAGTATGAAAAACGTATGTATTTGGCGAAAAATAGAAATTTTAAAGAGATTTCACTTCATGGCAATACGTTCCTTATGGGAAAGGACATAGATATCATCAGATTTAAAAAATATTTTGAGAAACTTTTAAATCCACTCATAAGAGCAGAAGTGATCTTATATGCGGCTCCGTTTGTACGGGACCCAATTTTGGATGGTGAAATACAACTGGAGGTGCTAGTAGTAGTACTAAAAAAAGGCGAAAGATAATAAGGTTCCGGGACCCGACCGTATTTCATATGAATTCTTCAAACAAGCCCCATTACAATACTGGAATAAACTTATAATAGTTTTTAATAATATATTTGATAGTGAAATTACCATCCCAGACAGTTTTACAAACTCGATTGTATTCTCCATTCATAAAAAAGGAGACCCAAACTTACCTGAAAATTATAGAGAACTTTCATTCATGAATGTGATTGCAAAACTTCTGACTGGCATTGCAAACAACCGACTTTATGGGAACAAAGCAACGATGTTCTACAGGAGTCACAAGCAGGATTCAGATCTGGCTACTCTGCTACTGATAACATTTTTAACATCTTTAGCATACTTAAAATGAAATTATCTAACACATTAGGTAAAGTATACGCATTTTTTGCATACTTCAAAGCCGCTTTCGACACTATTAATAGAGGTGCGCTTTTCTATAAACTCTACTAGCTTGGAATATCGACTAAATTCATAAGATTCCTCCAAGGGCTATACCAAAATACTAATACACAAGTATGGAATGGCGACGTTCTCTCAGAAAAGTTTTATACCAATACAGGTTTAAGGCAAGAGTGTTTGTTAAGTCCCATGTTGTTCGCATTATTCATTAATGATATTGACGACAGTGCGGAAGGGGGAGTAAATATTGATGGCTTTGATGTTAAAAGTTTGCTATACACAGATGATTTAGTCCTATTGGCTGAAAGTCCGGCAGAATTGCAGAGCATGATAAATAAGCTGGAAGGATACTGTCAAATGTAAAATCTGATACTCAATCTAGAGAAATCCAGAATTATGATAATCCAGAGAGGGGTGGCATGAGGGCAGCCTCAGAAAACTGGGTATATCAGGGAGCAGAAATTGAAGTTGTTAGAAAGTTCAAGTACTTGGGAGTAACCCTGACCCCAAAATTATCAATACGGGAACATCTAAGGGAGCGTCTAGTTGCAGCAAAAGGAACACTCAACAGCACATGGAAGAGTTTCATAAGGAATGAGCAGGTAAATCACTCCTCTAAATTTAGGATGTATTCAGGAGTTTCAACATCATTGATGTGTTATGGAGGATAAGTTTCGGGATTCAAGGAATACGAAGAGGTTGAAGAATTGCAAGGTTTGTTTTTATTAAAAAACTGTTGTTTATACCTAATAAAACTACCCCAACTACGTGCTTACGTTAGAAACTGGTTTACCGAATACGTTAAAATCCCATTTTGCATATATGCTTAAAGTCCTGGGCTCTTACAAGGAAAGTAAGTTGCCGTATATATTAGCAAATAAAGCCATAGATAAGGTTAGATCTCGCCGAAAAGCATGAAATGCATTTCACCTCACGCTTGCAGCGCACAGAAACAATATCACCTGTTCTGTGTGAAATTTTGGAAAAGGAAGAAAAGTGGTTATGGGGAAAAGCTCATGATAGGGATAGACAGACTGTACGTCACGGACTTTATGATGGCTGTGTTATTTTGTGTACCTATTCTAGAACTCCCATATACTGGAGAGAACAAATTGTTCTGTCGATTGAAGCGAACTATTTGTATTGTTCGCTTCATTTAAATCTTTCTATGAAAGTGTATGAGGCGTTCTTTTGTGAATCTTTTGTTCTGTTCTCTTCTACGGAAACAAAAGAACAAAGCTAATAAATTAGACTATATTTTGGATGAACTGAGCTAATTCAAGGATAGTTTCTCTACTATGTATAGAAGTGGTATGTTATCATTTAATGCCAGTCCGTGGTAACTCAATATGCTCACTTTACAATTTAGAAGAGGATGAAGAATTCAGAATTCTAGCGTTTGGTAAAACATATTTCACAGAAAGCGAAGTAACTACAATTCTGGACGAAAAAAATTTTGAAGGTCTTTTCCAATATGCTAGCTTGACAAATGCTCAAAGAACAGTACAATAACTAGCAAAAATATTTATGTATGTATTTAACTAAGGCTCACTTATAGGGATAAGAATAGTAATTTATTTTCTAACTAGATTTTACTCAGGCTTTGGGACTTGAATTAATATGGATTAATCATTAATGAATATCAATATATATACTTAGCCTAAGCCAAATAGTTTTTTTTCTTTTTATTGTTATTAATATGATATTACTTAGTTATACATTAGTCAGTAGGATTTTTTTTTATATTGTTGCCAACTCGACAGACGACCTCGGATCATTGTTGATGTTTATTTTAATATTCAATTAGAGGAATTGTTAAATAAACTTATTATTATTATAAATAAAAATGAAATGTTGTTTGTTGGTAATCGTATCACTAGAGCACGCCTGAACCGATTTGGGTAATTGCTTTTGTAAATGTTCGTAATTGTCAGAATAAGGTTTTGGGGAAAGAAAAATTGGAATCGGCATCTTCTTCTTGGTGTTGTCATACAAAACTTTGGGTTTTCACTATACACGCCGTTTTTAAAAAAATATGTAAATTTAAGTTCCAAATTGGGATCAATCAGGCAACTCCTTCGTAGAGTTGCCACATGAAAATTTCTTTTCTAACTATATATTTGGGCACTGCCTGAGAACGTAGAGAGCTAAAATTTGGTACATGGAATTTTTATAGGATGATAAGTAAAATTTCAAAAAAGGAACAAATCTAGCGCAACCTTTTTGGTGTTGCCATACAAAACTTTGGTTTTTCATTATATACTTGGAAACTGCATGAGAAGGCGTCAAGAAGGTGAGCTCACATTATGTATATGGCGCTTCCATAAAAATTGCAAAAGTAGAGCCTATCGGGCAAACATTTTCTTTTTAGTTTTTCACTATATAGTATATTTTAGCATTGCCTCATTTGTCGACGTAGAAAGCTGAAATTTTGTACACTGACCTTTATTTAAAAACAAAGGGAAATTTAAGTTCGGAGATCGAATCAATTGGGCAACTCCTTCGTAGGGTTGTCATAAAAAATTTCGTTTTCTACAATGTGCTTGGGCGCACACCTGAACGTATGTACGTACACGCACACACACGCACACACACGCACACCCACACACATATACATACATACACACATTCGCGCGCGCACACGCACGCACACACACACACAGAGTGAAACGTAAGTGCGGAATCGCGTGATCGAGTCAGATGATAGCTTAGATATTATTCATCTGTAGGAATCAGCCCATTTTTGTAAAGAACGACAAAATTTTGAATTACCTGGGCATGTGCGTTTCGACTGTAGTAACACATATATATATATACTTTTGTTTAAAGAATCCTCTATTGAATTTATTAATTTATTATCATCAACATTGGCCGGAGTAATCTCTTAAATTGTAATAAATTCACCCTATTCTTCCCAGAGTTGTCCAAAAACAATTTCTATTCAGAAGTTCTAAATATATATCATAACGATATAATAATTAAGAGAAAATTGAATTTAGATTGTGATGGATATTGTTCACAAGGACTAAAGCCCCTTGAAGGAGGCCAGAGATGTGTTGTATTATTGAATTTAAACTCATGCCAGGATTATCATCGAAACTTTTGATAGCAGAAATTTTGTCTGGAAAGACAAACTCTATTAAAACATGATAAATCTATTTATTTTACATACTTTCCGTATGTGCAGCATTTTAATACAATAACTTTGCACATATCACTCCCCTTCTTAAGTACTTATGAAAAATAATTGATGATTTAAAACACTTTAATTAAAGAGTAAAAATTGCAGAAATGCGTAGAACGTGTTAAATCTGTGAATTTAGGAAATTCTTTTAGAGCTTTTCTATGGTAGTCAGCTTTTGAAAGTTACAAAGACGGAGGAGTATTCCATAAAAAAATTTTTTTTTAATTTGACAATATCCTGATCTATAGAAGTTCTTAATTATATAAGTTTTTCGAGTAAGAGCAAACCCTATTTGGTTGCACATTAGCGAGTCCTCGGGAACTGTATTCATTTTCATAGAAAACATTTCGAAGCAAGTTTTTTCATACCCATCCGATATGATTTCAAATATTTCAGATTGCTTTTTTAAATATAATGTTCGTTTTTGACTCTTAATTTTGTTTTATCAATAGTTAGAATAATTATTGGAATTTCCTTCGTTCCGAGGTTGGTTTTGAAAATTTACGTCACCCTGTTGAATATTAGCATTGGGACAGGGTTATTGGGGTTATTATTAAAATTATTATTTTGTCTTTGCCGGAAGTAAGTAAGAGTAATTATTGAAATTGTGCCCGTTATTGATTACTGAATAGGGTACTGTCTATACTGTCTTTATCGATTGTTGTTGGGAAAATATATCTATATATATATCTATATTGTTCCGAGAAATTGCCTAAGTTATTTTGTTTTTGTGAAACATTTCTATAATCATTATTATTTCTGAAATTGTGCATTTGCCATTCACTATTATCGCGTTTAAAGGCTCTACGATGTAAGTTATTATGTCGCGATTTTTTTTTTTTGTAATTATAATATATCACATCGCCTTCATCTAATAATCCTAAATTATGGGAAATATTTTGAATATTTCAATTAATGTCATCCCATTTCTTATATCAACAATATCCACTAAATTCTTATCATTATTTTCTGGACTATAATTCGTGGGTCTATTGCCATCATACTCATATAATTCGTTTAATTAAAAATTTATTGATCGACAAAATGGAAAAGCTTTCTTAAATTGCCTACCTTAATGTTCCGATTTTCGTCCATTAATTTTTAAAACTTTTCCTCGGCCCGAATTGTATCCTCAGCTCTGCTTACTCGTTCCCAGGTTAGATCTTCTCCAGGAATCTCGTTGTTTCGTAGTAACTAACTTAAATGTTCTACTACGTTTCTGTTTCTCGCGCACTACACTAGTATGAAACAATTTTCTGTTCGATCACTGGACCCTTTTCTTCAGAGAAGGATCCTACCGACTGCGCCAATTAACTTTTTTCTTTAGGATTGGTAACAAAAAAAAAACAGAGGATATATTTCGAAAAATAAAACAGAATTTCCACTGCCGACTGAATAATCGTATATATATATTCACAAAACAATGTATGCACACATTTATAAAATAATCTTTAACTATTACGAAATTTGGTTCCTCTTCAGAGTAAACCAACACAATACCCAAATATATATGATCTTTTACTATAATAAAGTGTTCCTAATTAGTTGCGTATAAAATCACGTCGGTCTTCAGACTGAATTTGTTGTCTGCTTAATTCTAGAATTCTGAATATTAAAACTGCTTACCTAATCATCGTTCCAACGTTATATTCAGATAAGCTTTTTCTGTTGTTTTTTTTCTATTTATTTTATAGGTAAGTGTGGAAATTTGGGAAAATGTGAAATTGGTTGGATTGATGGTTCAGGTTTGTATTTGGATTTTATTTATGTCTAGGCTTGTAATTGAATCTCTAATTCCTGTACTAAACGAATTCAGGTGAGGTAACGTAACTGGCATGGGTAATAAAAGGGTTGAGCAAACTGAATCACAAAATATATATATGTATACTGTTCAGTCCACGTACTGAACATTATTCCCTCGACGAATCCAACTAGTGGAAAGAATTCAGTATACAAACCTAATTAATCAGCTAAATTACTCCGCAGCTTTTCTTCAACAATCTAAAAATCCCACGATGACATCTACAAACTAAAAAGAACAAAATATTATTGAAAAATTAAATAAATTCAATAAAATAATGCAAACTTACCCGAAAATACATGATTTCTATGTATATATACAGCTGACATGTCATCACTTTGACATTACGTCAACCAGATTCTCTCGTAGCAGCAACTGGTATAAACGTCGCTATGGCAACGCCATCAGCAGCTATAAAAAGGCTGCGAACGATACCAAAAGCACCTATTTCCAAATCAGAGTTGATCTGATTAAGTCCTAAGCCTTGGAGTCTGTTCTGAGCAAAATCCTTATCCTAACCAGAAAAGTTAATTCTAAAATTCGTTACAGAAGTTAATTCTATGCCAATAACTTGAGGTTGACTCAAATCCTAATACAGAAGTTAATTCTGGCTGTCATAAATATTTGAGGTTGACTCAATCCCAAAAACAGAAGTTGATTCTGGTTAAACAAATATTTGAGGTTAACTCAATCCTACACACAGAAGATAATTCTGGCCGTCCTACATACTTGAGGTTGACTTAATCCATAACACAGAAGTTAATTCTGGATATCACAAATATTTGAGGTTAACTCAATTCTGAAACAGAAGTTAATTGTGTCTAAATAAATATTTGCGGTTAACTCAAGTACGTCAGCTAGGAGTTGATCCTAAGGATTGCAAAGTGAGGTTAACTCAAGCAATCTCACACAGGAGTTAATCCGAAGGTCTAGACAGTGTCATACAAACCTCAATTTAGATCTGTTTCCAGAGGTTAACTCTGCACAAAATATTCAGAAGCTAATTCTGAACAAGGTAGAAGGAAGTTCCTTCCCACACGTAGCAGTCCTCAGATTGCTGCACACATAAAAAGCGCACAAGACTCAACGTCGCAAGTGCCATCATTACAATCTCAGACGCAGCAATACTCCAAATTTGCTGCACTCAAAAAGGTACGCACATGATAAACGTCATCAGTGCTGCCTTCATGCCCTCACGTACCAGCACGACAAAAAAAAAACTGCACAATAAAGGCAGAATAATTGGATACGTTCATCAACTTCATTCATAACAGCCTTACAAGCTGTTATAATCGTAAAATAATACATTGCGTATTATATCTCAACTGCTCTCACGCAGTAACTCAAGCAAAGAGTTGCACCACCGCCCTCTCATGACAGTTCGAGTGAAAAAAGTTTAAAATCTGACATATTTATCTGCTCTCACTTCAACTGTCTCGTGCCTGCGCATCTACCAAAATTCATTTCCTTTCAGGAGTAGAAAAAGGGGAGCAACACAACGCGCCACAACCACACCGACATTTGTGAGCAACGCGACAACTACAAGTACGCCGACATCATTTTGAATGTTAATGAATTTTTGTTATTTTATTGAAGTTTTTATTTGGACAATAAGTTTTATTGAATTGTGAATTTTTAAATAGTATTAAGTTTGAAATAAATGAATTGTGATATATGTAGATTTGTAAGAACTGAAATAGCACTGAAAACCAAAATTAAAATGTTATACTTTGAATATAAAACTGAGTTATCCATAAAACCGGCACCTTAAACACATACAGTCCACTATAAAGAGAATTTTCATATATATATATATATATCAGAATGGATTTTCCTTTAAGAGCTGGGTTTTACTTGCCTGCTTAATAGCATCGCTGCATTCGTCGTTACTTTTGAAATTTCTGAAGGTAAGTTTACAGGTACGGAATATCCGCCACAAAATTATCATATATTCTATACTGTCAAAAATTTCTGCCAGAGATGAAAGAGATAAAAATTAATATAGAAATCACCTATATTGAAGGTATTTCATCTTCCCATTATATAACTTTCCCATTCCGCCTTCCAAATAAGTAAAAATTATGGATATTATATAAATTCTCAAAAAGTATCGTAACAAAATTAAAAACTTGTTCTTTCTGATAATTTTTGTCACACAAATTCATGCATCTCTTGCATTTAGAAACACTTAAGTTAGATTAGATTATGTTAATATAAAGGGGATACAGAAGGCTTTCAAAACACACAAAATGAATTCAGCCTGACGGAATGTAGAGACACTGTCTACAAAACAACACTATGAATACGACCACAATATTAGAATAAAGCTGAAGTTAAATTGTGAAAATTGAATTTTCTTCTGCACATAGGTTAAATTTGCCATAAAATAATTAATCCGGAAAATCTTTCCTCACACATAAAACTTCCACCAGTAATTATTTCATGGTGTTTCCTTATAATAAATCAAATCAGGCAGCGAGACTTAACTTTATTTGCGTACAGTTTCCAAACTGGTGACAGTAAAATTCCCTGTAAATCCTTCAAATTAATTTAATGGTATTTTCAGACATTGACAGAGCAGATTTTCCCCGGAGGTGACTTTTGTGATTTATTAAGTCCACTAGTCAAGGAATATTATACGTAACGAGATTTAAAATCAAAAATTTAAAAAGATCTTATCTTAAATGGAAAAGTTTTATATTTTATATAAATTTATAATAGTATTATACCTAAAAATTGGTCCTTTACGGATTTAGGAGTAAGTAGTATTAGTACTGTTAAGTTCGCTTTAATAATATCTGAAAGAGACTACATTCAATGTCTTCTGAAAAAATAATTGAAAAAGGGGGTAAAAAGGGAAGTAATTGTATTTTATACAAAAAAAAAAAAAAAATATTTAACACATTTTTGTTTTTTTTTTGTTTTGTGTAGAAGAATCGCCTTTACTTCAGGGTCCATAACTTTGGAAATACCCTAGTAAAATGAGGGTCTTGTATTTAACCCTCTAATGCATGAGCTCGCCTAAAGGCAGGGTATCTTCAATGTCCTTTCTGCCGAAGAAATGAAATTTCTTCACATCTATTGCAACATTTTTCCTTTCTGAGAACAGTTATGTTTTGGATAAGGCCCATGTTTTCTACTCTCTAACTGATACATTCGTGCATATAGAAAAATTCATTCTAGAGTTGGAACTGAAGTGATTTACTTTGGTCTGATGTAGAATTAATCTTAAAACTTGTGTTGAGTATCGTCATTTGTGAATAAAAAAATTATTGATGAGTAGAATAATTTGTCTAGTTTCCAGTAAACATTAATTTTTGTATAAAAAGTGCGTTTGGACTGAAAAATACTGGAAAATAGTTGGTCTGCTTCTAGGCGGACTCATGCGGTTTTACATACACTTATACAAATTTTAAAATCGAAGAAATGTTTATACCTTCCTCGAATATTTCTGGGTGTATGTGTCATGTGTCCATTAATAAGCCTATCACTATGGTGGTGATAGTAATTATAACATCTTTACATTTACATAAAATAAAATTAAATATCTAAGAGACCGACGTGGTCGACGGGTTAAACATAAATTCGTTCATGTATTACTGCTTCGGAAATAGATTTCTTTTTTTATTCGTAGTTTTTTAGTTTATAGAATTCAATTTAGATTTTTAATTCCATACATGAATTTTCTCAAAACCGAGACTTCACCTAGCCGAACTGCTTTATTGTAATGGAAAGCGATAGATTCATTGTATTTTATTAAAACTCGGTATTAATATTTAACTAGACGTTAAGTACCTCATCAAAATTTAGTATGACACCTCCAAATGAGTTTGTTACCCCATAAATTTATTAATGGAACCATTGCAAGGTAAAGATCTAGCTAAATCGCTATCCCTCACTTGAAAATTGGAGATTCATCCCATCACATTTAATCAAAATCCAGAATTACCCCCATACCAAACTAATTACAACCCAAATGAGTGCTTCTTTTTTGCTAGTTATTCCATAAACTAAATGAGTTTCTTCAAAGTCAGAGATTCAGCGGCTTTTCGTTTCCGGAAATGGTTTATTTCATCGAAACTATTATCTACATCACCAACAACCCAGTGTTATGCTTTAAAGGAGTTTTCCCAAAGACCAGATTTGTTTTGATACATCTGAAAGCGGGACATTCATTCCACTTTAATCGGTTATTTACCGTAGGTATCACTATAAGCTATAGTTTTTTACTCCGAATTTGCCAGTTGACAAAAGGGAAACTTCAGATTTAAGTTTTTCTTTATTTGTATTGTTTTTCGAAATATTTGCATTTCCCATCGGATTGCACCGCTATTTGAGAGCTGTTAAAAATCAATCCCCGTATTGTGTTCTTTATGAAAGGGAATGAAAAGAAGGCACCAAGTTTTGACTGTAGGGCGGATGAGCTATAAGTTCTGCTCTGGAAGCTGTTAGGAACTTGAAAGTCCAAAATGGGATGTGGGATGGTGAAGAATTAACCTTCTTGGATATTTTTTATGCACTTTTTGAATGATAATCAGCAAAGGAATAATGCTTCGCATTCAGCACTGATCCTAAAACGATCTTAGAGTGGAAAATTTGCTTGCCATGAGCGAGTTACAGATACGCAACAACCCCAACCATATAATATACTAGCTAAAGACTGCTCTTAGAACGGGATTCTCTTTTAAGTGTATACATTTTCTTCTTTATAATTTTTTTTAATTTTTTTTAATTTTCCTTATTTTTCTCACCTTTTTTAAAAAAAATTTTTTTGTTTTTATTTATTTTTTATTTATTATCCTCTTTAATTTTTTTTTTTAAGTCATGCTGGGATTTCATCATATTGCAGCCAAACAGAATTTGGGCTTTTCTTAAGTTTATGTACTATAAACGCAACGTGGCCCAAGCAACTACAACGTAAATAAGCGTCCCTTATCGTGCGATTCTAATTCCCCAGCTAGCAATAGGGATAGGAGTGGATTTGCACAATTTACTTCAAATTCACTTAGTGCGATCAAAACACCTATTGGGCGCCACATACTTTGTGAATTCATGAGCTCGAGGAAAACACGAACATTCCAAACGTTATATTTTGATAAAAAAATTTAAAGTAAAGTAAAACAAGAAACTAATAAAGTAAACAAACAAGAGTCATGTGAGGCACTATGGGCTGCTCTAGCCTCCGTTCTTGGTATCTCTCGTCCCTCTGTTTTTAATTAAAATAAAAACAAAAACAAGAAACTGTGATCACTTCATGAATTTAACTTAATCTTAAATTTTTCACAAACATGTAACGTCAGGTGTTCGTGTGCAGGTAGTCAGTCCAGTGCCGTTTCCCCGACGTTGCCACGTTCAGAGCGCTATTCTAGCTCTGCGGTTTGGGCGGTCTCTAGTTCTACGTAATACATACTACTTAGCCTACACTCACTCAGTTACTTATATTAACTTATAATTTGTTTACTATTCCTTAGACTCCAACACGATTAACGTGTGCTTGTCGTCTACAGTAACCAACACGGGAGATACGGGACAGAGCGTGAGCTCACTATTCTTCTGACCAACACGATTACGTGTGCTTATCGTCGGAATAGCCAACACGGGGGTACGGGGACGGAATGTATGTATGCGATCACTACTCTTCTGACCAGCACAATTAACATGCGCTTCGTCGCCAGAGTAGCCAACACGGTATGGGGACGGAATATATGTGTGCGCTTACTGCTCTTCTGATCAACACGATTAACGTGCGCTTATCGGCAGAGTAGCCTACACGAGGTACGGGACGGTATGCATGCGATTTCTGATTCTTGACCCAACACGGTTAACGTGCGTTTGCCGTTCAACTAGCCAAAATGACTTGCGGACAGGAAAGACTGGACGGGAGATGTGTCTGGTCGAGCTGCTGGGAGGCAACTGACCAATCTATCTGTGATGACTGACTTTTATAGCCAGTCTTCTAGTAGTCCACTGGTGGGGGTCAACACTTCTTACTTTGGAGTTATCTTCTCGCGGTCGGATATTTTTCTTGCTCGGTGACTGTGGTGTCAACTTGAGGGATTTCATTACTGACGGCCGTCTATTTATAGGCAGACTGGCTGATGGTGTCACAGTATTTAAACAATAAAAGACTATAAAATCTCCTTCCGGGAACTTCAAACAATACCTCAATATACATTTTAGAATTTTAGAACTAATTGTTGAAGTTTGAAAGCACTTTTTGAGAGCTGGGGTCACATGGACCCCATGTGACTGTAATGGGATTCTTCTGAAGTGTGATCTATTAGAGATAATTGAAAGCAAAATGCAATACTTAGTTTTTCTTTCGTATTAAAAATTTTTTGTTGTACGTTTTAAATGGGTCTTTCTGTGCCTCAATTTTCTAATTTTCTCCGCTTGACTTTTTCTTCTCAAAAACATCTAAACAATTCACTATTCTCTACTGGTTACGTACATACGTATTCATATGCCACTCTAATAAAACGGGGACTATGTCTAACAGATTTAGAAATTGGGACAATCGTTTCCAATCGGTTGAAATTTTTTAATAATAATTTTTATCTTTTTTTTTCCAAAACATTTTTTATGCTTTATTTTATTTTTCATTTGAATGTGTCTAAAAATTTGAAGTTCGGCTCCAAAGTAGGGAAATTTGCCTTTATTTCTCCATTTTGACAAGAAGAGTTTCAAATTATTTGTTATTATAATTTTCTTATTGGCTTTTCTTGCAAAGTGAAATGTTTTCTTGATTTAAGCTTTGGTTTAGAGAGAGCTAAATTGCTTTCCTTCTGTTCTCTGGAAATATGAAGAACAGTAGGAAAAATTGATCGTTTTCCGTCCGTGTTTAGGTTAGATTATATTTTTTAGATGAATCGAGGAGAAATCTAAGCCCGGTAAATACATTTTCAATTAATTAAATCTTGGATTGACATTGTGTCGTGTCCCATAAGCACTCCAATAAAAACACTCGCGTAATTCTAAGTTAAAACTTTATTTACTGACTTTACTTGACTATTACAAAAACAGTTACTCGCGATCGAGCTTCAGAATCTTAACTCAACTAATTGAACACCGAACCGTATCTTTTATTAAACTAAACTAACTTCTAACTACGCAACCCGATCTATCGAAAACCGTGCTTACCTCCATTCAACCAGGCGGAAGCGACTTTGACCCAGTGACCAGCGCAATACCTTGCAATCATAATTACAAAGTATTACGCTAATCACTGCCGACAGCGGGAGCCCCCAATACTGTATGTAAACAAACAGTGAGCCCAGCTGAGTATTTCACTATGCGAAGTGAATTACTTAACCATGACTCAATACCCAGTTACACACAGTGGATGCGACAGTTTACAAGTAAACAATTCGCAATCGCCAAGCATTTTACTGTGCGAAGTAAAATGCTTAGTTATTGCAAATCGTTTAATTACTTGTGCATTTGCTGCTAGCTCGAGTCGTGATGTCACAATTTCACCAATTGAATATTGGGTCACGACATTCCTCCCCCCTGAGAAAAACTGATTCCCAAGAGGAATCAGATCGGGGTGCTCAGTTAGGTTACAATATATAACTTAACTAATTTATACAAAAACTAAGGGACAATATTCACTATGATCTAAACAATTTTTATAGCTATGGTTCGGTATACTTACAATTTCTGTTCTATTCTTCTATTTTTTTTATTTTTTTTATACATCATTTTTTTTTTCCTTCAATTACTTTATAGTATGTTTCTTTTCTTTACAATGTTTGCTATCTAAATTTTCTTATTTGCCTTTTCTTACATTGTTTCATTTTTCGTGATTTCACATTCAATTTCCATTTTTATTTTATTACCACATTTCATTTCTCTTTTTCTTCTCATATTTAATATTTCTATTTACATCTCATCTTTAAATCTTTTACATTTCATTTCTTACCATTTGTTTTTCAAATTATTTAACTTACTCTGCTTTTTTCTTTTACATATTTCCTATCCTAATAAGTTAATTATCTCTATTACGTACTTCTTCCTAAACTTAAAAATTTTATTATTAACAAAGATGATTAATTAGTTTACATGCATACTCTTATCAACTATCAAAAATACCGTTCTTCTTATACACTCAATTACCGTAACCAGAATACAAAAATACTGCCATAACAAAATTCTTTTCTACCATAATTACAATTTTTACAATCCTAACCAATACAATTACAGTTATTACAATTATTAGCCATAATACCTTTTTATCCTTATCTAACGATTGCCCGTGCCTATTAAATCAAGGGGATTAAAATACTTTATAGCTACTCTAACCGGACGAGATGTTTTCCCACGACGGTCGGCAAGCTTCCAGTTGGCAAGTTTGCTGCTGTTGGCATGACTAACTCTATACTGTCAGTCCCTTCTTTGTTCGGCTCTGTTGAGGTTGGTCTGGGATGTTTAATGGATGTCTGGATAGTAGGTAGTATTGATACTCTGCCAGTACTTACTCGTCCTTGCTGACGTTTCCAGCGTCTTACATGGAACATCATTACTGCTACTAGAGTCAAGCTGACGATGCTTATCAGCCCGGTCAAAGACGTGGCTGCTAAATAGATCTGGTGCGGATGATTCTGCTGCCTGTGAACTTCTTCGGCCTTGATGGCGCTCTGAACCTTGGCTATCTTCTCAGCATGATCTTTCCAGGCTTGATTGAAATTACCTGCCGCTAGAAGTTTTAGCTCTCCTGTTTGTCCCTTTGGATGTTCGGGATTCCTTGAACCTGTTGGTGTCGCTATGTTTTCCCATTTAGGTAGTTCTGAAGGTGCGGGCTGAAAGAGAGTTACATTTCTGTGAGCGTCGTCTTCAGAGGTTATAAGTAGATCTCCAATCTGCAGATGACAGCGTTCCTTTATGTCCAAAACTCCTATCGATGAGAGCTCTCCTATTTTGGTCGGTGAATTGCGGCAGTTGACCTCCAGCTTTGTTTTTTCGGCCATCACAAACAGCCAGTGATTTCTGGTCATCATTCGCGTTAAAGAGCTCCATTTCGGGATGACTTTCTCCTTACAAGCCCTAGTCTTAACATTGAAGCTGCGAAACAGGTTTAACACGCAATTATCGCCAATGGCCGTAATTATTGGGCTCAACTGTGGGCACAGTAAATGGGTATGAGCCGTCATGGTGATCAGCTGCTGACACCTCTGGTACTGGTGGTCATCTAGTAAGACATATTGCCTCTCGTGGTTGTTGGCTGAAATAAATTCCGCGTCCAGGTCATACATATGGTAGCCGGCTTCATCTACTGCTGCGGGGATGGTGTAGATTTTGTGGGTGTCGAACGAAGTTCTCTGGGGTTGGGGAATGTCTACTCTGACCAGGATGCGTTGCTTAGTCAAGATGGCCTTCACTTTGGCAATCTGAACTAATAATTGGAAATCCTGAAACTCCTCGTTTAAGTCCAGTTCTTTCGTGGCATTCCTCATAATCTCAGTCAATTCCCGAGCGTGGACTATTAGAGGATGTAACTTCCCGACGCTCAGCGAGACCATAATGTTCGAAATGGTGTTCAACGTGTCACTTATCTCGCGTAGCTGGAGGGTCAGAAGGGTCAGAACCTCATTTAATTCAACTCTGCGCTGCAATACTGCTAGTTCTCCATCAGTGTTCCGTTGCGCGGTGATAATGCCAGAGATCCGGGTCCGAATTTGCTCTCGCTCCGCCTCTGCCCTTACTCGTGATGAATTAAACAGGTCGAACGTTGACTTCACAAGGGTAATCTGGTCTTCTAGAAGGCTGAAGGTACGATTCTCTTTTTCATTGAGATCATCCAGTGCAGCGTAGATTTTTATGGAATCCTCATGATCCATCGTTCCAAAAAGTGTTTTGGATACGGCACCTACCCCATCGAAAAAGGATCGTTTTCTTCTTGAGGAAGCTCCAGTATGGGTGTGATGTGCTAATTCCTCCTCCTGCTGCTTAATTTGACTGACCCAGCCGTCAATTTCCCTCACTGCTACCTTACATCTTGCTCTTACTCCAGTATGTATAATTTCGGTACAAAGACCTTCCACCAGGCTGCTGCAATTGACGGCGAACTTCAAATCATCTGATAAATCTGGCATCTGCAACGTAGACAGGATAGTCCAATGCCGGGTGTAGAAGTGTGTCTTTCCCAGGTATTCGAAAAGAACTCCAGACTCTGCTATCTCCTTCATACTATAGCCGCTCTGTTCTACGCCGATCGTCGAGCCTACTACCAGGACTACCAACACTATCGCGATCGCCTTCATTCTGTTGCACTTCCCTATACTTAACTAACCTATTTTAAACGGGCAACCTTCCTATACTTATAGTAGATTAACAAAAAAAAACTTGCTTCTCAAATGGTTTTCTTTTATTTATTTATATTTTTTTTTTAACCTATACTCTTTATTATCTTCCTTCTATCTTTTTTATTTAATTCTTCCTCTTTTTTTTTACCTTTTTATCTTACCCTTTCCACAGAAATGAAAAGTTTATCTTGTCTTCTTTCTTTCTTTCCAGTAAGCCTCTTCCTCGGCTGGCGGTTTCTGCGTCCTTCTTTTAGTTTAGTTTTTTTTTCTGAAATGCAAAAACGATTAGTACATTGACTTGGCAGGACGATGTAAGGTCTAAACAGTTTGCAGAGAACTTTACGCGTGAAATTGGTCATTGGGAAATTCGAAAAGATCAGTATCTATGTAACTACACGTACGAACTGTGACTCAATCATTGTTCAAACTTCTTCAGCCTATTAACATGAATTCGCTTCAACTTCCGCCCTTGGAGTATTGTTAGGTTTTCAGGGTTGTGTATGTATATCACTTCGTAGGGTCCCTTAAAAATAGCTGACAATTTCCCCACCCTAGCTAAGTCCCTAACCAGAACCTTATCTCCCACATGAAAAAGTTGACCTCTAGACGACTTATCGTAGTACTTTTTCGCCTTCTCCTTATTCTGCCGTAAATTATTCCGTGCTAATTCAAAAGACTTCTGTAACTTGAATCGCAGCACAGAATGATATCTATCGGCGTTATAAAGTGGTTCTGGTTTTCGCATCAAATTGCTTGGGATTTCTGACACAAACCCAAACAGAGTCTCCATGGGCGTAAGCTTAGTGCCCGTATGTACGGTGTTGTTGTACGCATGTGCCGCAGTTCTTAGAAATTCATCCCAGTTCCTGGGCTCTACATCCACAAAACTCCTCAGATAGTTGGCCAAGGTCGAATGCTGTCGCTCTACGGCGTTTGACTGCGGGTGGTAGGCGGTAGTCTGCAATTTCTTGATCTTTAACAATTTGCATAAGGATTTCATGACTTCACCCGTAAAATTACTCCCTTGATCAGTCACTAGTTGCTTGGGAATCGTATATCGGCTCAGTATTTGATCAAATAGTGCTCGTGCTACCGTGTTGGCTTCCTGGTCGGGTACCGCCACGAAATCCGCAAATCGCGTCAGGTCATCCATCATAGACAGTATATATTTGTTGCCATTATGGCTTGTAGGTAATGGCCCCACGAGGTCAACGTATACCTTATCGAATGGCTTTTCCGACACTTCTGTTATGACCAATGGCATTTTAATGGCTCTAAAATGCTTATTTCTTTGACATTGCCTACATTTGCGGATATATTTCGCTATATCATTCTTCATTCCTTTCCAGTGATAGAAGCGTTTCACCCTGTTTAATGTTTTGTTTCCGCCGAAATGTCCTCCAAATCGGGAATCATGATAATCCTTCAATATTACCTGAATATCCCCCGGGTCGGTTACATGTTGGGGTGTTGGACTGTGTAGCGCTCTTCCTACCATTCTTTTGGCCTCCTCAATATCTTCCCATTCACTCTCGGGATCTGGGTTTTTTTTCTCTTCAGCCTCTGCCTCCTGCTTCTTGGCTTGTGATCGTGTAACCGCAAGACAGAGAGATTCTTTCTCTTGGCTGGTGCCTTCCACTGGCTGGGGTATCCTGCTCAGGGCGTCCGCATTACCGTTCTCCTTTCCCTTCTGGTAGATAATCTCGAAATCATACTCAGATAATTTCTGGTGGAATCGTACCATGCGTGAGGTGGTATCCCTTACCTTAAAAATCCCTCGGAGCGGCTGATGATCTGTTTTAATTTTAAAATGCCTACCCAGAAGGTAACATTTATAATTTCGTACCGCCCAAACAATAGCAAGCATTTCCCGTTCCGTGGTGGAGTAATTTCTCTCAGCGGGATTAAGCGTGCGGCTGGCATAACTAATAGGCTTCCCATCCTGTTCTAATACGGCACCTAATGATTCTCCGCTAGCATCTGTGATAAGCGTGAATTCCTTATTGAAGTCTGGATAACCTAGCACGGGAGAGGACGTGAGCGACTCTTTAATGGTTTTAAAAGAGTCCTCACATGCTGGCCCCCAATTGAATTTCACCTTTTTTCTCAAAAGGTTGTTAATTGGAGCCAATATCCTAGAAAAATTGGGAATGAATTTACGGTAGTAATTCGCCAGTCCCAGAAACGATTGCACCTGCCGAACCGTTTTAGGTCGAGGATAGTTCTGAACTGCCTCCACTAACCGTTGGTCCGGAGTTACTCCTTTCTCTGAACATACATGCCCTAAGTATACTACCTTCTTCTGTAGAAACTGACACTTCGCGGGTTGTAGTTTTAAATTATTTTCTCTAAAACGCTGAAATACCTCCCTTAGCTTTCTATTATGCTCGCCCAGATTCTTCGCGAATATTACCACATCATCTAGGTATACAAAGCATTTGATACCTTGAAGCCCTGTTAATATTCCATTTAGTAGAGACTGAAAAAATGGAGGTGCGGTTTTCAATCCAAACGGTAATCGTTTATATTGGAAATGGTTGAAGTTCGTACTAAAAGCCGTCTTTTCCCTGTCCGCTGGGTCGATTAACACCTGGTGATAACCATTAGCTAAATCCAAGGTAGAGAAATATCTAGAGTGACCTAATTGATCTAAGATGTCCTCAATCCGTGGCAGAGGATACGAAAAGGGGACGCAGACTTTATTTAACTCCCGAAAATCTACACATAACCTATACTTCCGATTTCCTGCTTCATCCTTTCCTTTCTTTGGTATTAATAGTACCGGAAAATTAAAAGGGCTGTCACTATGTTCTATAATGTCATCTTCTAGGAGCTTTTCTAGTTGCTTCTGACATTCTTCTCGGTGAGCCTCCGGCAGACGATATTGTTTTCTGTGTATGGGCCCTGTATTCGACAGTAATGGAAGCTTAAAAGTCCTAGTTGGAGTATATGTTAACTTGTCACCTGGCAAGTAAAAAATGTCATTATACTCACTGCAAATTTCAGACACCACTTCTCTTTCTTCGCAATTTAAATCTTTCGACAGTACTAGTGTTTGTTTCAGTAATTCGAGTCTTTGCCGAGAACAACTTACCGCCTTTATCTTATTTCTCAATGGCTGCACTGAATACATATCCAACCTCTCAAGCTTGGGTTGAAAGTTCGTTATCTCAACCGGCTCAGTTCTAGCGTTGACAATACCCACAAACGCCTGTCCATTCTCCGGCCTGATTATGGCGTTGCCACAGTACACACCTGGGATAATCTCTTCCGCCACGCACACCAACTCATCTTCGCTCTCGACACAGATTCTTACCAATTGCTCCGTTCTTGGTTCCAGCTGAACTATGGACTCCCTGTCATTTCTCGAGTAAAGGAGAGGTTCGATTATATCGCCCTGTTTAGGAATTGAAGCTTTTTCGCATATCCGCGCCTCCGCAAAGGCTGCAGTTTCGGAAATAATTGGTTCGATTTCCGTGCGAGGATAATCTGACCCATTCCCTTCAACAACTACTTCCCGAATTTGCTTTTGCCCCCACATTCCTTCTGGCAATCTTACCAAAATCTCCTTTGTATAGAGAGGATTTTCCTGCTTCGCCTCTGTGCAAAGAGCCGACGCCAACGCATTTCCTCTTTCCGGGCTTCCACGTGTTTTATCCTTAATACCCTTTTGAGTATTTGCCTCTTTTTCGACTCTTAAATACTTGGTTATACTCTCAGAGGCAGCTCGAGCTTTATATATCACCTCTCTCAGGTTTTCAATTCGATTACTCGTTCGCTCTCTTAGAACTTCCGCTGAAATTGTCCGAACAGCTTCCCTACTGGAGAGTCGTGTCCCTTCTACATTATAACCCTGCAAGGTTATATGTTCAACTTTTTCGGTTCCTGTTACGTTCCTGAAAATTGGTTGTGCTTCCTTGTACACTTGTCTGTGCTGTATTGACAATTTTCTATTAATACAATCGATAATAGCTTTATCCTTGAGGAATTCCATTCCCAATATTCCGTCAACCGGTATTGAATCTGTGTTGTGTATTACCTGGAACTCGCATTCTTGCTTACCCCTACCTACGTGAAGATGCGCCTTGCAGGTTCCAATTGACCGTTGCTGAGCTCCAAACAGCGCTCCAATCGTGATACATTTATGTTTTTGTATCAGTGTATCCATCCTTATTTTATTTACCTTAACTAAATTGCAGGTGGATCCCGTATCCACCAATAATGTAAGCTTATCTTCTATTCCAATGTCGGCTTCTATTGTGATGGTGCAATTATTAACTAGCTCTAATTCCATGTCTATGTCTTTACCCGAATATCTAGTTCCTAATTTGTTTAGTGGAAGGCAGCTGCGGGATTTTCCCCGAGCTGCCATCTCCCGTTTCCCTCTTGCTGAATATTATTCTCTGTTAAAAATTTTTTTAAACAATTTGCGGTATAGTGGTCAGATGTTCTACAAAATTGGCAGTATATAACTTTTGCTTCCGATTGCACCTCTACCGAACTGCTATGTAGTGCCTCAGCAAACCTGACTTGTTGCCTTTGGCATCCAGTTGCGTCATGTCCATATATTCGGCATTTTATGCAGTAAGGCGTCTGTTTCCTTTCTCTACATTCCTTAGCAAAATGTCCCCATTGTCCGCACTGAAAGCACTGAATAGGTCTTGATTGCTTTGTTTGACTAGGGGAACCCCTGTGCATTCCCGGTAAGGCTGGCCTCAATTGCGGTCCCGTCCTTTTAGGTTCCTCCTTGCTGAACCTACCAGCACCCCAGCTGCCTGCTGCCATTCCTCTGTTGTCTTCCTTCGTATAATTCCGCAGTCCTGGTTCCTTAATTTTAAGTCTCCTAGCATCCATCTCGAAGTAGTCTGCCTCCTCACGTGCTTCATCCAGAGATCGAAATTTGCGTCCCGTCAAATAAAGCTGAGTAGTCTGCTGCACCACACCTGCCTTGAACGTTGCCACGGCGTCTGCCTCAAGCTCCGCTATCAATCCCCCGTCTTTGCCTGGATACTTAGCCGAAACTGCCGCCTTGATTTGACACAGTAGCTCCTTAAGTCTATCCGCATAGTCTTTTATGTCGTCACCGGGCCTTTGAACGCATGCTATCATTTCAGCTCGAAGCTCACAGTACGATTTTTTTGGCATATAGGCAGTTTGAATTGTCTGCTGCAACGCTTCAAAATCCTTCGGCTCCTCCGAGCTTACTAGATAATATGCGTCGTCTAACAACCGATATCTTACACATTTCATGAAGATTGGCTGTTCCTCGGCCTTTAAACGATCGTAAAGATCTTTGCAGCAGCTCAGGAAACGGTGAACTTCCTTCGACAGTTTTGGCGTTCTTTCTCCAGAAAACGTGGGTATGTATCTGGATACCAAGTCCATGACTTTATCATAAGCATCAGCCATGGTTTTCCTTGCTGGTTTCTCTGAGTTTTTTTCTTTCGGCACTTGGTCTGCACTCGTCTTTGCTAAGGTCTGCTTTTTAGCTTTCAAAATTTCTTCTTGTCCTGAAGTACTCGCTCTTTCTTCTCGCTGCCGTTCGTGGAATACTAATTTCTTGGGTGACCACTTCTTAAAAATCTCTCGAACTAGACCCTCTTCTTGTGATAATGGTGCGACTCCTAATTCTTGCTCTAGTTCAGTGGCAGTCTTTTCTGCCTCCTCCAATTGCCTTTCTAAAGACTTTATAGTTCCTTTTAAAGCCCTGTTTTCCTGTTTGCACTCATCCAACGCTTGATCTGTTTCTTGCTCAATTCTACCAATAACTTCAAAGGTAGACGTTATCAACAAATCTAAGGTTTCTCCCTTTGTGCTTTTCACTGTAGCCTCATTTATTTCCTCCAGAAACTTATTTACGTCTTCACTCGGCAATCGTTTCTTTAATTCATCCGTTAGATGTTCTTCTAGGTACCGCCAATCCTGTTCATAATGTTGTAATTTCAGCTGGCACTCCTTCAATTCCTGCGTTCTGGTTTCCAATTCCTTTTCCTGATCCTTAACTCGTAACAATTCTTCCCTCGTTAGAACGTTACTTCTTCCCAATGACATCTATAGACATTACCTAATCTACCCTTCACTTTCAAACACTTCTCCTAGACTGTAACTAATTGCTTAAAACCCTAAACGCAAAAGCTTGAATTTTTCGACGGTGTTTCACAATGCTCTTTCCTAATATTCAATATTTCCGAAGCCTCTTCCACATTTAATGCCCCAATACCCGCGAATACCTTAAATTTTTACCTAGCATTTAAAAACTTCCCAATGACCAAAATTATAACCCTTAATACACCGTACATTCCAAAAAATTAGACTTTACTTACTTAATCTACTGAACTACTAAAACTACTCCATTTACATACCACACTATCACACTATACATTAAATAAAACTCAGCCCAATTAACAAAAAACAATCTCACGCAACAACAATCTTATGCTATATACCACAATCACAACAATTTATTCCCCTTTTTGTTTTTCTCCCCTAACTCTAACCTGAAAAGAGTAACCTGGAGTAGCTAAAAAACATAACTCCTACAAAACAAAAAAAAATGGAGTAGCTAAAAAGCATAACTCCTATAAAATACACAAAAAAAAAAAACTAAAAATGAAAAGAAAAATAAATTATTTCACTGAAAAAGAAAAAAAATTTACCTACTCTTTATCCGGCTGCGCCAATTGTCGTGTCCCATAAGCACTCCAATAAAAACACTCGCGTAATTCTAAGTTAAAACTTTATTTACTGACTTTACTTGACTATTACAAAAACAGTTACTCGCGATCGAGCTTCAGAATCTTAACTCAACTAATTGAACACCGAACCGTATCTTTTATTAAACTAAACTAACTTCTAACTACGCAACCCGATCTATCGAAAACCGTGCTTACCTCCATTCAACCAGGCGGAAGCGACTTTGACCCAGTGACCAGCGCAATACCTTGCAATCATAATTACAAAGTATTACGCTAATCACTGCCGACAGCGGGAGCCCCCAATACTGTATGTAAACAAACAGTGAGCCCAGCTGAGTATTTCACTATGCGAAGTGAATTACTTAACCATGACTCAATACCCAGTTACACACAGCAGTGGATGCGACAGTTTACAAGTAAACAATTCGCAATCGCCAAGCATTTTACTGTGCGAAGTAAAATGCTTAGTTATTGCAAATCGTTTAATTACTTGTGCATTTGCTGCTAGCTCGAGTCGTGATGTCACAATTTCACCAATTGAATATTGGGTCACGACAATTGTATAAATACTGCATTTTATTTTCTCAGATAATCTAGTGAAGAGCTCACCATTCGTATAATTCCCTGTCAAAAGAATATGTTAATTCTTGCCTGGTCATCTGAAAAATAAATTACTTTGCAGAATTAATTCTATGGATTATTGAGACACAAGGACATTCACATAACAGGTAAAATTATAAGTATACTGACGACGTTTTCTTTGATACGTTCTCTCTTATTTTCAGGTCACCACATCCCCTTAACTCCGGAAGGTCGTTTGTTTGGCACACAACGTGAAATCATATGCACCCAACCCAAATTCAATATTCTTAAGAAATATTTTTATTAGTCTAGACGCTAGGTAATTCATCTGTAAGTAAATGTCATTTTCGAACGGTAAGAATAATGTAAATCAAATAAGGAATAAGATTTCAGTTCGATTGTGAATTTAAAATAGAAAAAATAATAAAAAAAATTTCAGGGATTTTCCCTTTTAACTTTTGTTTTTTTTCATATTTTTTTTTTTCAATAACAATAAGTTTGTTAGAAATACAACTCGTGTTTGTGCTAGTTTATCTAGAAAGACTCATTTGATTTTTTTATACCCTAGAAGAAATCTATAGGGTATATTAAGTTTGTCATTCCGTTTGTAACACCTAGAAATAATGATGGATTAGACACCCAAGCATAATATTAAAAGTCATTTTGATTGATGCATGTCCGTTCTTCCGTCCCCACGATAACCTAAGAACGCGTGTACCTAGAGAGCTGAAATTTTGTAGATGATATTTAAAAATAAAAAGTAAAATTAACTTCGAAAATGGGACAAATCGTAGGGTTGCCATACAAAAATTTCGGTTTTCGCTACATATTTGAACACTACCTGAGAACGCGCCAACGTCGAGAGCTGAAATTTTGTACATAGCATTTTCATAAAAATAAGAAATATAATTTCAAAATTAGACTAAATCTGGTAATCATTTCTTGGTATTGCCATATAAAAATTTAGGATTTTTACGTATACCTTGAAAGCGAAAACTCCCATACGGTTTTAATGTACTGAAAACCTCTTCAGAATATGAAAATTGGGTATAATCATTTTTTTTTGTTCGACTAATCGTTCAAGAAATATATGCGAAAAACTACTTTAAAAATCAAACTTGCTAGTCATGTAGGGTATCATAAGAATTGGTTTGAGACAAATTCTAGCTTTCTACTTGTTTATTATTGCTTGCTTTATGGCTCATATTAAATCCACCGAGTACAAATCTTCTTGCCTGTTAATGTTTATGCGTGATTTGTTTCTTTTAGGATAATAAGTAGGTATGACCAGCGATGATTATTTGTAGGTGCTCCGATTGTTCTCAAGTCCCATATTCCACATAACTTCGATAGTTTCTGATACGACGACTTAAATTCATCTCATGATTTGCCCTTAAGAAAACTACACCCGTGTTTCAACCAAGTTCTACAGTATCCAAGAATGAGCTTCATCGTCAAATAACCGTTTTAGCACAGACAAGAAATACCCAGATATCGACGGTAGTACCAAGAAAGTGAGGTATGGAAGAGGTCATAACAAACCTCAATAACTCACTGATCTCGGCTAAATATATCATGGGCGCCAACCAAAAATCAAATTGATGAATGCAAGAGGGAAAATCATCTGTCTCGTTAGCTGAGGTAAGAGCAGTTACCCGGCAAGCGGAAGGTCCCAGTTTCGAACCCCGGACGAGGCGATTGTTTTTTCTTCTTGTATTTATGAATTTGATTTAGAATCGTTAAAAATAAAAGTTCTTAAAAATTCTTCTTTCTCCAAAAATCTTTTTCAATATAGGCGAAAATTCATTTCTTTCTTAGAACTTAAATCGACCATATTTCTTCAGAATTCGTGTGCATTATTGGTGGCTGCTGAAAACGATTCGAATAAGTTTTGAGTTGTGTCTAGGCTTGTTAGCTAAAAAAATTTATGACCGTAGATCTAGGTACATCAGCGCGAATTTTTGTCTCAGTCTCAGGCCTTTATAAAATGTTTTCAATGGAGGAAAGAATTGATTTATTTTTTAGAATTTAAATCGACCATAATTTTATATGAATTTTCTCACTTTGAGGACACAAACCTACATATAGTAAATTTTATTACCTACAGGTTCGCTGGCATCTAAATTGAAACTTTTGCTGTGTACTGAGTCCTCTTAATAGATGGATAAGCATACAAAATTACAAACGAAATTTATTGGCATGGGTTCAAATCGCACATCTAGGGAAATATCGCCTAAGCGGCTATCACTAAACGTCACAATCAAATTAGATTTTACATTTTTTGGTTTCCATATTTAAGAAAATTGCAAATTTTAACAAAAAATGAACTCGAAAGATATAGTTTCGCACATGAAACAGAAATGTTTTATATATGATAAAGTATTTATTGAGTCAAAAATTTCATTGAAATCGCATTACAATTGCGAGTAGGTAAAATGTACGGCATACCAGTAGGAAGATTAGTAGAGATTGGCGTTTTTGCATTACCACTAAAATGGCAGCAACACTAAATTTTAATGATAGTTAAAATATAGGTTGCACTATTACTAAATGATTAGTGGTAGTGCAAATTATTTATCACTATCACTAAACGAATAGTGATAATGCAGAGTCTACTGCATTATCACTAAACGATTAGTGGTAGTGCAGAGTATATTGCATTATCACTAAACGATTAGTGGTAGTGCAAATACTTTTCACTATCAATGAGTGATAATGAATTCGTGCATTGGTAGTGCAAACATCTTTCACTAGCACTGAACTAGCAACGAGCGAACATACAGAATAAAAAACCTTCCGTTCAAATTTCTGTTTTGCGGAGATGGAGATGATTCATTAACAATTAACACTAATTTTGATCGAACGAGCTACGCGTAGTGCTGCATATGCGTACCACTAAATTGTCGTTCAGTGCTAGTGAAAGATAATATCAATACGATTTACTGCGCTAACTTGGAGAGTTTTGGAAAACATTAAAGCAACTCAATATCAGTTAAATTTGACGAGTGGTTGGATAACCTCCCACAACACTGTATATAGTATCTTTGTTTTTGTCTAAACATCAGTGTTATGTTATTTGTCTATTCATTTATTTATATTGTGTTTTGTAATCCATAGTTTTGTTATGTATGTAAATTATACCCTTGAAAAGTATAAAAAGGGAATAATTTTAGTAGGCATACATACATACAACCATGCTAAAACATGATTATCACAGATATTAAAAATTGATTATCACAGATATTGAATGGGTTCTTCAAATCCAATTCATTAAAATATTACAAATTATAAATTTTCACATAAGCTAACCATGCCTAAAACATGGTTAGCTTATCAACTCAATCAGTGAAGAAAATTGCGTCAGCAATTTTCTTCACATTCCATAAATTAAAACAAAATTATTCCCATGGTAAATTTTGCCTTCAGCAAAATTTGCCAGTAGAACTAATTACTTTAAAAAAATAAAGCAAAAGACAAATCGTACCTTCAGTACGATTTGTCGTGAAAATTATAATATGTATGTACGAACGTACATACATATCACAAAAAAAAGCTTTCGCGATAAGAAATGCGCGCCGCGAAAATACATTACATGTATACGCGCGCCGCAATTTCAATCGACGGGACGGTGGCTGATGTTTATAAAAACATCAAATTTCATTTTTTCAAGCCACCGTCCAACGAAAAATATTCTGGACTTGTTTAATCAAGTCCAGAATAAAATGAAAATTTTCTCAGGGTGAAAATGCAACTATGCATTTTCTACCCTGAACGAAAGCTCTTGATCGCGACAAAAGTGATCAAGAGCGGAGTTGGGTTTTTAATTTTGTTAACGACGGTTCGGCAGTTGATTTTTAAACTAGAGCGCAGTTGATTTTTATAACGACGAAAAGGCGAGTTGATTTTGGCATTTCGGTTCGGCACGGTCTCGCTAGGTGAAAACAAAAGAAGCAAGAAGAAAAAGTAAAATTATTTAACCGAATGAAAATTTTGAGAGTAAAATAGAAAAAGTAATATTATTTAACCGAATGAAAATTGTGAAATTGAAATAAAAAGAAAAGGGGCAAAATTGTTAAATAAAATAAAAGTTGTGAAATTATAAAAAAGGGTGTTTGTGTATAAAAGAAAAGGCAAGATGGTTTTAGTTTTGCAACACTAGGGTGCAAGGGAGAACTGGATACGGCTCCTACTTGCCCCACAAACAGGTACATAACAATTGGCGCAGCCGGTAGGATAGAGGAAGCCTACTTTGAAAAACAAAAAAAAAGAGTAAGCGCTCGAAAACCCTCTATCCTACGAATCTAAAAGGAGTTTAGGACGAGATCGAATACTGGGCAAGACACCCTACCCTCCGCCTGAAGTTGAGTCTGGCTTCAGGAGTATTTCGATCTTGTCGGCTCCCAACGCTCGGGGTCGGACAGCTTTAACTGCCTCTGTTTGCAAAACACGCAGCCACCCCCTCATCAAAGCACAAAGTGCCAACGTGGGACAATAGCGGGCTTCATCCCAGCCCAGGATATCAGTAGTTCACAACCAAAAGTGCTAAAGCTACACTTGAAGGAAGGAAGAATCCTCAACCGTCAATCTGCGATCCGGAGTTGAAAGGGACTTCGAAGTAGGCAACGCGCCCCCCTTTCAGCTTTTATCCAGGGGAATTTAAGTAGGCCACGGGCCCCCCCGGCAGCAAAAGAACTTCAAGAAACCGAACCAACGATCCTGAATTGAGAGGGACCTCGAAGAAGGCAATAAGCCCCCCTCTCAATTTGAACCAAGGGAATTAAGACGGCAAAAGCCCCCCTAGCTGCAAATTTCACACACGGTGGTCCATGAGCGAGGAAAGCTCCCACCAGGAGACGCCGCAGGAAATCACACCATTTCAACCAACTCCTCAACAATCTTCCTCGCCGGGCGACGCACAGGAAGATCCGTCCCGGTACGAAGGAGGCAACGCGGGAGCAACATCCGCAATAGAGGGTGCTAATCAAACACCCCCAACAATACCAACAAAAAAAGGGGTAACACTCAGGAGTGGGACAACCCTCACAGGTCCCCAACAAGTAAGACCTTCTAATTTAAATTTAGAAAGTTATTTAAAATATCTAGAGGAGAAAGTGCGAGACTCCTCCGAACTTTCTGTTATACAGTGTGATTCTATCGATAAACAGCTCAAAAAGTCCCGTGAACGGCGGCTTGAGCAAATCGCGCAATTCAAAGAAAGTACGGAAAAATTTAAAGAAAGCTTAAAGCAGTTTGGGGAACTCTCGCACTCTCTCGAAACAGAAATTACAAATAACAGTGTAGAATTAAGAGAAGGTGCCATTGAAGACAGTGTCAGTGATTCCACCGTAAGTGAGGTCCTTTTGAATTGGCTGGGCGACTCCCTTCTGGAGACCAGTCTGGAAGAAACTAGCTCCCCAAAAGTGTCAAACTTTAGCTTCAGAATCCCCAATATAAACATGGCAGATTACGCGAAAATCGCCAAGCTAACTGCCCAGCTCGTTCCCCTATTCTCAGGAGAACAGCACCCAAAATTGAGCCTTGAGCTCCAAACGTTCCTAGGATGCTGCAGGCAGGTAATCCAGTGCATCTCGGTGGATGAACTAACAGCATTTTTACAAATCTTTCCCACCAGACTTCGAGGCGAAGCTTACCAGCTTTTTGCCTCAAATATGCCCACTACTTTCAAAGAAGTAGAAGAACGGCTAAATCGCACATACCTGCCTAGAGAAACTTACCAGGAACTGGTAAATAAATTAATCACTACAAGGCAGTATCCTTTAGAGAATCTCACAGCCTTCACGGCACGAGTAAAACAAATGCTGGCACTCTGCAATGAAGCAGCAGAATCCAAATACGGAGCCACAGCAGCACCAGCTGTTAAAACGCAGTTGGAAGATTTCGCGAAAAACGCACTGAAAACAGGCGTAAATAACCCATATATGTGCCAGTACCTTCTGACCATGACAGACGGCACGGTGGATGACCTCGTACAAAGAGCACTTGACATGGAACGTCTCCAGCAAAGTGCCCTATTCCTGCAACCTTCAGGGCAATTTCAACAAAATGTGATGCAAAATACGTTACCCCATTCCATAAGCGCAACAACACCAAATAACGCACATTTTAACCAACTTAATTCATCAGCTAATCACAGCGTATTTACTCCCGGCATAATGCCATTCGCTCAAGTTCCTCAGACCCTGCCAAACACAAATAGTCACATTCAGCAGCCGCAGTTCACACAGGCAAACACATTACCATACATCAAACAGGAGCCAAGATCTCCTAATAAAAATTATAATGTACAAAATAAAAATAATTATTTAAATAAAATCAGTTGTAGTTTTTGTAATTTAAGAGGCCATACATATGTCGATTGCCTCAAAAGGAAAAATACGCCTTATTGTGTGAACTGCAAAATGTATAATCATGACGTGCGTGACTGTAGAAGGAACAACAATAGTTTTCAAAGACCCCAAAACAGAGAAGCACCAATCCAACGTCCTAGAGAGCCTCACAACCCCAACAACTCCAGAGTCTATAACGTGCGTAAAAAGTGCGAATTTTGTGGTCGTTCTGGACATGCAGTAAATAACTGCCAACAAAAACGTAAATGGGAAGCCCGGAGTCAGGGAAACGACGTACAGTCGACCCAAAACTCCCCGGCTCGACTATAAATCTCCCATCTAATAAAATAGGGTCTCCTCAGCAGCCCGATTCCAGTGTCGCTACAGTAAAACTTCCTTTAGACATTGGCCTGAACGGCCAAACTAAACTAGTAGTAGACACAGGCGCTGAGGTTAGTATAATAAAGAAAAGGTCATTAAAAGACCTCAAAGAAATTAACCACAATGAGGCATGTACACTTCAGACCCCATTTGGTACCGGAAAGACGCTGGGAAATTGCCAGGGAAACTTCGTTTTCAAAAACAAAATCCCCTGCAAGTTTCAAGTTGTAAAGAACTTGCCTGGCCTTTCCGACGATGGACTTCTAGGAAATGATTTCCTAACCAACAACTGTAACGTTGAGGGTCCAAACAAAGCACTAAGGTTTCCTCGCACGGAAACTAACCCAGATGAATTCACCTTGCCATTAGAGTTTGAAACGGACAAGCTACATTCAAACAAAGCAGTCGAAGTAAGAACACTTGCAGAAGAGGTAGAGTCTAAACAGGCTGAACTATCCACCTGCAGTGTCTTCAAGGCTTCTCAAACGAGAAAAGCTGGCTGCCAAGCTCCAAAAGGGCCCAAGGAATGTGAAAAAAGCTGTCTGGGCGAACAAGAGACCGATGAAGGCAGGCAGCAATTGGTTACCTTTAAGGAACCAATCTGCATACCTGCACGTTCTCAAATTGTGGCCCCAGTGCCGTTACAAACTCAAGAAGAAATGCTCTGTTTATCCCAAGAGATAAGCGATGGAGTCTTCTTGGCAAACAGTTTGCTGTCATCCGGAGAAGAATTAGTGCTGGTTAGTATTCTCAACGCTAACAGTCATCAAGTAGTCATACATAGCTTAAAGTTACAGCTATATTCCATAAACGACTACCCCATAGTCCCATTAACGCACTCAAAAGATCACAAAAGAACACACATTCCATTATCAAACATGGAGGCAATATCAAACAACACAAGAGACGGAACCGAGTGTCTAAAGCCTGCCAAAAAGGTGCATATAACTCTTCCGTCCAAAATCCCGAGGCATAAATCACTGTTAAACAAACAACGGCCATACAAGAACGGTAGCGAGTCGCTAAAGCCTATATTAAAGGTGCATATTACTCCACCGTCACACAGCACACAGAATGCTACATGGTCAAAAAGCAATAGCATTGACGTGCATGAGTATATCACACAACCTAAGGCAAAGACCACACAGGTGTACCAAACTCAGCCGTCAACAAAGCAGGAAGCAAGTACCCTGTTACATGCTAAATATAACAAAATAAAGCCTCATAAGGAATTAACTAAATTCAATCCAATTTCAGGACACAAATTTACAAGGAATAGTAAGTCAAACCAAGGTTCAGCTGAAAAATCAGCAATTTTACAACATGTACGATATCTATACCCGGATAATGAGACTCCGGACGACCCAAAACAATACCCGCGTATTTCTAGGCTAGAGCAAGAACTCAGCCTAGACCCTAATTTAACCGCGGAAGAAAAAATTTCGATATCAGAACTCTGCGAAGAGTATAACGATATCTTCTTCCTCAAAGGTGACAAACTCACCTATACAAATGCGATAACGCATAATATTCCATTGGTGCAAGATCAAGCACCAATCAATCAAAAAATGTACCGCTTACCTGAAACACAGCGGAAAGTAATTAACGAGCAGCTAAAAGAAATGCTAGACAGCGGGATAGTTCAGTCTAGTAAAAGCCCTTGGAATTCACCTCTACTAGTTGTCCCCAAGAAAGCGGGACCTGACGGTGAAAAAAGGTGGCGCGTCGTTGTCGATTTTCGTAAATTAAACGAAAAGACAATTGGAGACGCATTCCCGCTACCCCGAATCGAGGATATTCTCGACCAACTAGGTCACGCAAGGTATTTCACCACACTCGATTTGGCCAACGGCTATCACCAAGTTCTTGTCGACAAAAAAGATCGACATAAAACTGCTTTCAGCACAAGTTATGGGCACTACGAGTTCAAGCGTATGCCATTCGGGCTCAAAGGAGCCCCCGCCACATTTCAACGCCTAATGAATTTCGTCTTAACAGGCCTACAAGGCCTCGAATGTTTTGTCTACCTAGATGACATTGTCATCTATGGAAAAAATTTAAACGACCACAACGAAAAGTTGAGAAAAGTCTTCGACAAGTTGAGAGAGAACAACTTAAAACTGCAGCCAGAAAAGTGCCAGTTTCTAAGAAGAGAAGTTGTTTACCTAGGACATAAATGTTCTAGCGAAGGAGCCCTACCAGACCCAAGTAAGACGGCCTGCGTCCAAACATTTCCTGTTCCAAAAACAGTAAGGCAAGTTCAGTCATTTCTAGGACTTGCCAATTACTACAGGAAATTCATTCCAGACTTCTCCAAAATTGTACGTCCAATCACGAATTTACTCCGAAAGGATGTAAAGTTCACTTGGACAGAGAAATGCCAAGAAGCATTTCAAAGCATAAAAAATGCTTTAATTTCTCCACCACTTTTGATTTACCCCGATTTTACAAAACCTTTTAATCTTACTACGGACGCAAGTAACGAGGCTCTAGGAGCTGTTCTTTCTCAAGGAGAAGTCGGAAAGGACCAGCCCATTGCCTACGCAAGCCGCACATTAAACAAAGCCGAAAGAAATTACTCTACTATAGAGAAAGAGTTATTGGCTATTGTCTGGGCTACGAAGAATTTCAGGTGCTATCTTCAAGGCCGGAAATTCACGGTCTACACTGACCATAAACCTCTCAAAGGTGTCTTCAATGTGAAAGACCCTACTTCCCGTTTGGTGAGATTTCACCACAAATTATCTGAATTCGATTACAACATCGAATATAAACCGGGGAAGTACAACACTAATGCAGATGCACTAAGTCGCATCCCTCAAGCATCAAAGGAAGACAGTTTAGGCAATACCTTAACGGTAGAAGCCCTAGTCCACCACACGATGGACTCAGATGTGGAGGAAGACAACCCCACAAATAACAAAAAGAAAAAGAAATCCGCTCATTGTTTCGTCGTGACTCGAGCTCAGAAGCAGAAGGCTCAAGAGACAATAAATAGCTCCAGTGTGGAGACAGAAGAGCACACGACAGCGGACCAAAACGAAATTCAACACACGGAGGCGGGAAAACTAAACCTAGCATCGCTTGAGCAAAAAGTAAGTACTGGCAAGACACCCGAAGTTATCACGAGCCCTACGGAAATCCGAACAATCTTAAAAGATTATCACGATTCTCCATTTGGTGGCCATCAAGGTGTCATAAAAACTTACAAACGTATAAGACGCAAGTATTGGTGGAGACACATGCTTAGCGACATCAAGAAATACATAAAAAAATGCCCAAAGTGCCAGACGATGAAAGCTTCTCCACAATATAAAATGCCAATGGTTATCACGGACATCGCAGAACAACCGTTCGACAAAGTTTACCTCGATATTGTAGGTCCATTAGAAGAGACCACATCAGGAAACAAATATATCTTGACCTTCCAAGATAATTTAACAAAATTTGTCGACTGGTATGCCATACCTAATGCAGAAGCAGTCACAGTAGCGCAGATTTTCTTTGATGAAATCGTTACGCGCTATCGCATACCCAAAAGAATACTCACCGATCAGGGAACAAATTTCCTGAGTGAATTATTCAAAAGAGTATGTAAGCTTCTAAAGGTAAAGAAGTTACAGACTTCAGCATATCACCCACAGTCTAATGGAGCACTAGAGCGTGCGCACAGACCACTAATTGAATACCTGCGAACAATCGTAGACGAAAATCCCAAAACATGGGACCAATTCCTACGAACCGCTGCATTCGTGTATAATAATAGTGTACACGAGGGTACTAAACTTACCCCAATGGACTGCCTATACGGCTTCACAGCGGATGTCCCATCAAATTTAAAACGGGATCCCGAACCCGTTTACAATCATGAGAGCTACTATCACATATTGAAGTATAAGCTCCAAAAATCATATGCCACGGCACGAAAGAACTTATTGGCAAGTAAACAGCGCTCAAAGGGGTACTACGATAAGACAGTACGGCCCCTAACTTTCCATGTAGGAGACAAGGTCCTCATCAAGAACGAAAGCAGAAAACATAAGCTTTCCCAAATCTGGGTAGGACCTTATCAGGTAATAGCAATACCAAGTGATGTGAATACCACAATCAAAATTGGTAAGCGAATGGTGACGGTACATAATAATCGTTTAAAACCATATTTCGAATAAAAGCATGTTGTACAAAAATGAACCAGGTTGACTTGAAATTCCTACTCCAATGTCCATTAAACGTCATTTCAATACCTCCCCAGAAACATTTGCGGTGGAGTCACTCCACTGCCCAGTTTAAAACGGCACAATGCAAGTACAAATAAACTTAAAGAATTGTTTCCTCCCTCCGAATTGTCCACAGAAATGGCGCTAAAATTCATCGTATTTGCCCTCCTTATCCAATACACAACAGGAGAGATCGCTGGCAAACCCTATATAAGGACCCAACTAAATGGCTCGGGCATATTTTTCGAGGACCTAGGAAGCCTCATGGTATATCATGACACCTGGAATGTCCTCACCGAGATAGATTTGGACGAACTAGATACCCAGATAAAGCTAGCGGAATATGCAGAGCACTTGGTGCACAAACTGTGCATAAATATAACAGACCAAGGAGATCTGTGCAACGTGCAGCAGCTACACATTCACGCTATAATAGATAGCATACGAAAGCGCACGGAAACAATAAAGGAACTAGTACCAGGAAAACGCAAAACCAGATCTTTATTTGACGGAATAGGTGGTGCCATGCATTACTTATTCGGTACCATGGACAGCAATAATGAGAAAGAAATTTACAGCAGGTTAGAAGAACTTGAATCAAATACACAAGCCCTAGCCGAGCTAGAGAAACAACAAATTAGTGTTGTAAAAACTACCTTGGAAAAGATTCAAAAACCGCTGGCTTTGCTAATGGATCGTCAACAAAAAATAGCACACCAGATAAACGATCTCCACCATGTGGCCGATGACCTAACTAGGAGGCAACTGAGACAAGAGATTATATCAAGCTTATTACTCCAAATCATCGAAGTCGAATATCGACAACAAGCCCTTCTGGATATAATAATGGCTAGTAGAACAAATCACATTCATCCACTGCTCCTATCCCCACAAAACTTGTTACAAATATATCGCAAGACGACTTCGAATTGCCCGAATGACCAAAATTGTCTATCTGTTCTATACCAAACAGCAGGGGCCCAATCACTCCTTATGCAAAATAAATTGGTGGTGAGAATCACTCTCCCAATTTTTAATCAGCCAAGAATGAGGCTACAACAGATTCAATGTTATCCTGTACCCAAGTCAGCAAATTATTCATTAATTCCAAACCCTGGTTATTCATACATAGCCAATAGCGCAAAAACCCAGGAATTTCTCTTATTAAGAGGCGAGGACATGAAAAACTTTAAGAAAATAACAAGTAATTTGGAAGAAAACACGTATGTAGGCCTACTGAATACGCCCATAATAAAGGCAGCAACATCAAATGAATGTGCCATTAAGTTGTTATATAATCCTTTAAATGAAGTACCCAAATGCCGGACCAGAGTTCAATCTCCCCAAAAGGACATGTTGATCAAACTAAACAAGCCAAATACGTGGCTATTTTCATTTATCACCTCAACGGTGCTACACATCACATGTCCAGATCACTTTCTGATCTCGAAACTGGAAGGACAAGGGATATTAGAGATAACGCAACCATGTCAAGTGCAAATAAGTGACAAGGTGCTCAAGTACGAAGGTCAAAGTAAACGCCCGCTGAAAATAATTCAACCCAAACAATTTCCCCAATTTAATCATTCCTTATTTAATTTGAGTCTGGCTGACATTTTACCAGAATCTCAAAACCAAACGCAAGTCTCAATGGAAATTTTAACTGGAGACGATACTCATAAATCAATCTACCAGGACACGCATTCGCTGGAAGAAATCCAAAGTAAAATCAACAAATACCAAGAGAAAGTATCAAATAGAAACTCCCATATCCTGTCCACCACCTCTGTATCATTTACGAGCCTACTTGTTCTGGCCATAATGATTGTGGTGGCAGTAAAATATCTTAACCCTGTTGTCATCAAGATGAGACAACGGAGAAATCAACCACAAGGTAACCCCGAAATTTCATCAGAGGGAATTCCTTTAGAAGAACGAACCCCTGCGCCCCAACCCAGTTTAAAGCGAGCTCGATCACTTCCTAGAACTAAGTCTGTTCAATTGGTTTAAGGCGGGCCAAAGGAACACTGATACTGTCAACATGAGCCACTTAGTCAAAAGTAAAATTATAGAAAATAGTAGACCTGGTAAAATATGTAGAAGAAACCCAAAAAACTAAATGTAAAAAAAAAAAAAAAAACACTTTATATTAGAATTATTAGCAAAAAAAAAATAAAGAATAAATAAATAAGGGTATATATTAAACCAAAAACAAAAAATAAACAAATCCCTAAGGATAAGATACCCAAAAATGTATGGAGTTAGAAATAAAATAGTAAAAAATTAAAATGCGTAAAATAATAAATTAAACTTAAAAGGAATAAAAAAAAAGGGGGTTAGTAAATTACAAATAGAAATAATAAATAAATACCCTAAAGAATATAAAGAGAAAATACAATCGTAGAGAATAAATGACAAGAGCAAACTGAAACGCATTATATTAAAAAAAAAAAAGGAGAAGAGAGTAGAATAATGTCAGAAACATAGAGATATAAATACTACATAGAATAGGAATAAAATAAAGTAACGGTAGAAATAATAGAAATAGACAGAGTATAAAAGCAATACCAGGCTACTAAGAAACAATTTAAAAATTTTTTTTATATAAGATTAAAATTAAACTAATAAAATACTAAATAAAATAGTAAATAGTAGTACGTATAAGGTAATCAAACAAAAACCAAATAGTTGCTAACGGGGGAAGAACTTAACGAAATAATTTAAAAAAAAAAAAAAAAAAAAAAAAACCCCAAGAAAATATTTTGTAAAACTGCAAATGTTGTAAAACTCAACCGAGAACCGACCAAGACCCGAGCCGCCAAAATAGCACCCACAACAACTTCCCCTGAGAATTATTCCTCTTCAAAGAATAATTCTCTTTTTCTCAGGGGGAAGGATTGTTATGTATGTAAATTATACCCTTGAAAAGTATAAAAAGGGAATAATTTTAGTAGGCATACATACATACAACCATGCTAAAACATGATTATCACAGATATTAAAAATTGATTATCACAGATATTGAATGGGTTCTTCAAATCCAATTCATTAAAATATTACAAATTATAAATTTTCACATAAGCTAACCATGCCTAAAACATGGTTAGCTTATCAACTCAATCAGTGAAGAAAATTGCGTCAGCAATTTTCTTCACATTCCATAAATTAAAACAAAATTATTCCCATGGTAAATTTTGCCTTCAGCAAAATTTGCCAGTAGAACTAATTACTTTAAAAAAATAAAGCAAAAGACAAATCGTACCTTCAGTACGATTTGTCGTGAAAATTATAATATGTATGTACGAACGTACATACATATCACAAAAAAAAGCTTTCGCGATAAGAAATGCGCGCCGCGAAAATACATTACATGTATACGCGCGCCGCAATTTCAATCGACGGGACGGTGGCTGATGTTTATAAAAACATCAAATTTCATTTTTTCAAGCCACCGTCCAACGAAAAATATTCTGGACTTGTTTAATCAAGTCCAGAATAAAATGAAAACTTTCTCAGGGTGAAAATGCAACTATGCATTTTCTACCCTGAACGAAAGCTCTTGATCGCGACAAAAGTGATCAAGAGCGGAGTTGGGTTTTTAATTTTGTTAACGACGGTTCGGCAGTTGATTTTTAAACTAGAGCGCAGTTGATTTTTATAACGACGAAAAGGCGAGTTGATTTTGGCATTTCGGTTCGGCACGGTCTCGCTAGGTGAAAACAAAAGAAGCAAGAAGAAAAAGTAAAATTATTTAACCGAATGAAAATTTTGAAAGTAAAATAGAAAAAGTAATATTATTTAACCGAATGAAAATTGTGAAATTGAAATAAAAAGAAAAGGGGCAAAATTGTTAAATAAAATAAAAGTTGTGAAATTATAAAAAAGGGTGTTTGTGTATAAAAGAAAAGGCAAGATGGTTTTAGTTTTGCAACACTAGGGTGCAAGGGAGAACTGGATACGGCTCCTACTTGCCCCACAAACAGGTACATAACAGTTTCCTATAGTTTTTATTTATTAATTATTTTGTTAATAGTTTTCTAATGTTTTCAATCCGTAAGTAGATCTTGGTTTTTTAATTTTATTTTTATTCCAATAATAAACGAATGTTTGTAATAGACTGCGTCCTTGAGAACGGTTCGAGACATCGGCCGAAACGTCGGAGAAATAATAAAATTCTCGCAAAATAAAAGAGGTGTTTTCCTCATGACCGCCTAGCCCAAAAATATTCAAATCCACAAAAAAAATTAATGAGAAACGGTCAACACACTCAAATCTAATTTAATGCACTACGCCCATCTCTGAAGATTAGTAAGAAGTTAATGCAAATCGACTATAAGATGCGATTGCACAGTGAAATTTCAACTTACTCCAATAAATTCAGTTCGTGGAATGCAAAGAACGACAGTGCGTATGTTTAAGTACAGTCAAAGAACGAATAGTTTACAAAATTCTTAGCGGTTTCGGGCTTGTCATGAAATATGAAAATAAATATCGGGACGGGATTCAAATTTCAAACTAAGAGTAAGAGCAAAAAGTTTGTTGTATTGTACAGAATGCAAGTTATTGAAAACGGTAATGTATTTATTCCCCCCCCCCCCCTCCTCACACCCTTCACATCCTACAAGACGGTAGACAGAATTTGCTCGGATCGTCTATAGCCATCAATAAACCACACGAATTCTGAAGAAATATGGTCGATTCAAATTCTAAGAAGGAAATGAATTTTCGCCTATATCGAAAAACATTTTAGGTTCGTGCCCATGATATATTTAGCCAAGATCAGTCAGTTATTGAGGTCTGTTACGAGCTCTTTCATACATCACTTTCTTAGTACTACCGTCGATATCTGGGTATTTCTTGTCTGTGGTTTCAGTTTTGCAAGCACTGTACTCTGTACGAATCTGAAGCAGTGAAGGATTGAGGAAAGAGGAAGACATAGGCAGAGAAACTCATAAACTCACGATTATTATTTTTTTTAGAACAAGAAACAACAAAAATAGCTTTATGCTAGTCTCATTTTTACAATTTTAAAGAAAACTGTTAATATTATAGCTCTCTTTACTCAGGCTAGAATTCGAGCTGCAGGAAATTTTTGGACCTGGAATATGACCAACCTAGCTATAATTTATCTTCCCATCGCAGCTGCAATGATCATAATTGACATTTATGTACACCCACCCAAGGCTGGATGTATGGGGGGGCACTCGGGTGCACTTGCCCCGGGCGCTAAAATTAAGGGGGCGGCAATACGACGGATTTCTGAACCCATAGCTAAACTAGAAAAAATCTAATTACAAGAATTGGAAAATTTTTTCAGACCATACTTAACACTTCAGTCTTCTTTCCGGAATCTAAAAGCTGCTTTGATGATATCACACTTTCAATTGTGTTTATACTTATACAGTCAATCAGCTTACTGTCTATTAAAATTAAGTTTGTAAGCCTCTGTAAGCTTATTAAACTAAAAATTCCGCTAAATTCTCATATTGTACCTTTGTCTAATATGAAATGAATTCAAAAATTGTACAAATGTGGCTGGCAACCCTATGTTCCCCATCATCCATCAATCCTACCTCGAATGTAGACAGATTATAAGACAGTAGGCACAAGCACAAAGTTACCAGAAAATTATTTTTATGCCAGCTAAATTTAACTATTTTAGCCGGAGTTAAGGCCTTTGAATCTGAGTAAAAAATCGGATAAATCCATTCAACCTGAACGGCAGTTTGCCAGAATTCCTACACAGAGTTTTTTTTGGAACTGTCTCAAATTTTAATAGTTTTACCCGAGAAGATTCATATTGAAAAGCGGCAAAAATAAAAAACTAATATCTAACATAATTTAAATTTTTAGTTTGTTATCCTTATATTAATAATAGCGGAGACAGACGTGCAATTTCAATATTGTATTTTGCGAAGTCTGTCTCTATATACTGAGAAGCAGCTCGGTATACGCTCGGTGTACAATCAGTAGTTAGTACATTGGAGCTCAATATTGAAATTGCGAAAAACGTACGCGGTATACGAGTTTATTGCAATATGACCCTAGTTGTAAACCATAATCATTTAATACACGAACCTTTTAGAACCGAATTTAATACTGTATACATGCGCGGAGCTTTCTTAAGTCAAATGACATATTTAGTGATAAATCGAATGCAAGCTCTCTAATTAAATTCTTAGTATCGTAAAATGCAAGTGTGTCTCTGAAATTTTATATTGCAATTCACATAATTGCATTATCAATATATAAATATGATAATTGCAAGTTTGTCTCTGGTATAAAATAAACTGTATTTGTAATGATACGATTTTTTTACTTATCTTTTATTTTAAAACAGTTCGAGATTCAAACGACATTTAAGATCTATAATGGATCTTACTTTTCGTTTTAATTTCAAATCCTTTTTATTTAACAGTCATTTGTTTCAAATTCAAATTGCTTTTAACAATTCTGGTTCTATATAGGTCTAGGGTATGCAGTATCTATAAATAGGTCATCTATCATATACATATAATACCTGGTAAACCCTGGAACTATAATGAAATTTGTCCCAAATAAAGACCGTTGTTAGAGGGGGCGGTAACTACCGTCTTTGCCCCTCTTTAAAAGTTTCCTAGATCCGGCACTGCACCCACCTAGTATTTTAATGCACTTACCTTAATAATCTATTTTATACGTGGTCATATATCTTTATATAAGAAAATAAAAACTAAATATAAATATCAAAATTTAAATGTTCACTATGTAAAAATGGTAAAATCCCCCTCGTCAGAATTTGCTGCAAGCCAAGTCACTTATTTATAATTTCATTTCATTTCCTCCATTTTCACATTCTGCTTTCATTTTATGGAAGATCTTCCAATAAAATTTTTCCAATTGACTTAAAATAAGAAATAAATTAAATTCATCGTAAAATACTCGTCAATTGAAGTCCTTAAAACCCTTAAAATGAGTGAGTAATGAATGCTAAATACTTTGATTCAACCGCGAGAATTTCTCGCATTAGAAAGCCAATAAACGAGAGTAACCACTTGAAATTTAGATCAAACACTTCCCAAGTTTCGCCTTCTTTTATCTCTCTTCATACGGTCGTAATGTAAATTTGTGATTCTAAAAAAGGAGGAAAGAAAAGAAGCATTTAATGGCAATCGTTGTTGGTATCGCTTGGATAGAACCAATAAACGTTTATAGGTTACTCTGCGGGCAACAGAGATCTTTGCAGCCAATTTGATGGTATAAGGTTTTCCATAGCTCAAGATTGACATTGAAAAATACTTTCGCAAGTGAGAGGACTTAGCAAAAAAAAAAAAAAAAAAGAAAAAAATTAAGGTGATGTTCTTAAATCGCTTTCACCAACGAGAACGCTACAAGACATGTAAATCACCACATTTTCTTTTATAATTCATCTTGTGAATTCGAGTCCGGAAGCACATGGACCAGCCAGCCGACAGACAAATTTCGTAGCTTTGACGTTAACGAAATTGGGTATTGGGTTCACGAATTTGATATCGTTATTCATGGCGATGTGGTATCCTCTTAAAAAGGGAAACGATTCTTTAACGGTACTATTAGGACCTTCTATAAAGCAATTGACGGAAATTGTGATGGATAAAAAGTCACATTCCACTGAACTAAGCTGGAAAACCCATACACATACATACTGCAAAGGATATTGGATATCCATTCAGAAAGGGACTTAGCTGCTACTAAAAATGGATATTCCCCTTCCAGGATATTCAAAATTATTGAAATAAAGAATCAGCACATTTTTCAAATGGCCCAAAGTGATTAATTTCACGCTAAATTTAACAAAAGTTTTACTGAAGGGAGACCTCAATTTGTATACGAACTTCTCCTTTTCCATTATGCGAAAATAAATTAAATTTCCGGTCATAAATAAAATTGAGAAGAGAGTGTGGGTAATGCTACGTAATAAAAGGATATAAAGAGGAAAATTCGATTTTTATTTAATGGCTTCCGATTATCCGGAAATTTGTTAAAATATGTATGCTCTTTGCAAGGAATTGCGAATATTTATGGCGTTGAAGTGCATATATTCTCTGACAATTTCACCTGGGGAGTTTTTTTTTCCGATTACTTAAATGGAATTTTTTATTAATTTTTGATTATATAATTATCGCTTTTGTATTGTGTCTTTTATTTAATTTAAATCGCTCTTTATAATCACAGTACTAGGAAAAGTTTGAAAACATATTCAGCTCTCAGGCAAACTCGAAACAATTAATTGTTGATTATATAGTTAGAAGCAATGGATGTTTTTTTTTTATTAGATTAATTGGTAGTTTATACTGAGTTTGATTGGGTTACTTAGACGATGATTCATAAATAGATAATTTTTTGTACAGTCGTTAGATATGATATATAGATCACAAATAGAGACTAAGGCACAACACGTTAGGAAAAAAATCATTCATCTATGGTGAGTACAGTAGGAGTTGCTACTATCTTGGCAAGACATCTTCAAGAAAGTAGTGCCAGCCCTGGTCAAAGCTTCTTGAGGTCAAATTCAAATTTGTGGAAATAGACACATTTCCTAATGAATTGATACTTTCACTTCAATTTTAAATTCAATTTATTAATTTTAATAAGGCATTGTACAATTTAAGGTAACATTCCTTCTTGCTTGAACAATTTAACTAAAGTTGGTACTATATAAGCAAGAGCATACGTACTTATATAAATACATACACATAAGCTTACATAGCAGTAATTTATCGAAATCTATTGCTTCTCTAATTTCGTTGTCTACCTTCAATAAGATTGCGGTGCAGCTATGATTGGGACGAAACCAGATTTGTAGTCACGAAGGAGATAGAAATCTTAAATCCTGATAGAATAAAATCTACGGAAATCGGAGCAATTAGGTCCAGGTTTTGTAGACGCAGAGAGCTCCAAGCTTTGCTGAAACGTTGGCATAGTGCAACAGGTGTTGAGGATTTGAGCTATGGCAAAGACCATATAAGATGCAAAAATATTTGCAAACCTTTGAGAAATGACGTCCATATCTAAACATTTAGACTTCATCCTCCACAAAGTCGAGTAAACCTCATGGAATGGATATACATGTTGATTATATCGAATTAAAAAAAGCACTGCTATTAGCAGAGTTAGAATTATGAGACAAGCATCTGAGATTACGCTCATTTAGATCTAGAGTACTTCAGAATTATTAATAGCAACTATACTCGTCTTTTTTAGATATCTCCAAACAACGTTCTGTGATACCTCAATATTTAGATATCTCGAAAAATGTGATTTCATTCCTTCCCAAATTGCATAAGTATTAAGGTTACTAACGAATTTTGTCGTCTTGGTGCAACCTCGAAAACATCCTCCTCCACAGTTGGGACTAAGTGTCAAATCTCACTGGCCAATCTCTCCTCCAGGATCACCTGCACAGGATAGAATTTATTGACGATCCCGTATGCTGTGGATACAGAGAGGAATCTGAAACGGTGACTCATTTTCTTTGTCACCGTCAGGATATAAGCAATTGCTCATAAGTCTAGAGGATGAACAATGGGCCCCGTTGTGGCCTACCTTATAGGGATTCAGCACGGATCGCAACCTGATTTCAATCTATCCATCCAAAGTTTCTAATCATCCTGTACTCCTGTACAATCGGAATTCATTGTTCATTGAACCATGAGCAACTCCGGCGAGGTAATCTTTTATAAACGAAAGCAACGTATTTCTCATGTAAGTGGAACAAACATTATTTAGGGTTTCGACTTCTACTCACAATATCATCTGATCTAAATCAAAATGACCTCTTATCACGTTGTTAGTCAAGTCAACTGCTTTATTTAAAGTAGTATCTGATATAACTGGATCGATTGACAACGACCACATAGCAATATTGATCCTTTTGAACTTCAGCAAAGCTTTTGACTCAGTGAATCATATTACGCTGTTTAGTGCTCTTACTTTGTGCAGGTGTTCCGCAACTGGGATTCTTTAGCGCCCAATATTCAGTGCGCCGGATCTCAGCACGCATTTAAAAGGTTTCTGGCATCAGCTCACATAAGTTTAATAATTTCATTGGTAGAATACGCTTTAGGTCTTATAAAGGGATTTCCAATAAGATTATTAGCCCGCTATTTCGGTAGATGTCACTTTTGGAGCTGTCATTTTTTGACATTTGACAAGTAGAAACTACGCCATTAATAAAAATGGAACGATACATGATTCAACAACGCATTGAAATTATTAAAATTCACTATAAAAATGGTGAAAATGTAGCGGGGACGGATCGTAAAACTCGAACATTTTTGGGTCGTCGTGAAGCACCTTGTCGGACCGCAATACAGAAATTGGTAGAAAAATTCGAGCTGTCGGGACAAGTTAGTGATGTGAAGAATAAAACCCGTGCACATCGCTCAAGAACAGCCGAGAATATTGCTGCTGTAGCCAAAAGTGTTGAACAAAACCCAGGTTTGTCCATTCCTCGTCGTTCTTTGGAATTAGGCATTCCACAAACGTCATTACACCGCATTTTGCATAAAGATTTAGGTCTTAAGGCTTATAAAGTTCAGTTAACACAAGAACTCAAGCCGGCCGATCATCAACAACGTCGAGTCTTTGCTGATTGGGTCCTTGAAATGCATGAAAATTATCCGGAATTCCATCGAAAACTCATCTTGAGTGATGAGGCCCATTTTCACCTCGATGGCTTCGTCAACAAGCAAAATTGTCGCATCTGGGGCTCCGGAAACCAAAGAGTTATTGTTGAAAAGCCTCTCTATCGTCAACGTGTGACTGTTTGGTGCGGTTTATGGTCCCGCGGGGTCATTGGACCTTACTTTTTCGAAAATGAAGCTGGAGCAACAGTTTGGGTGAATGGATTTCGCTATCGACAGATGATTAATGATTTTTTATGGCCGGAATTGGATGGTATTGATCTGGACAACGTATAATTTCAACAAGACGGCGCTACGTGCGATACTAGCAACGAAACCATTGATCTTTTACGGGAAAAGTTTCCGGACCGTGTTATCTCTCGAAGAGGTGATCACAATTGGCCACCGAGATCTTGTGACTTAACACCTTGCGACTTCTTCCTTTGGGGAAACGTGAAAGAGAAGGTCTACGCCAACAGCCCAGCGTCGATTCAAGACCTCAAAGATGGAATTCGGGAGGCTATCGAGGACATAGAACAGCCACTTTGCGATTTGGTTATGGAAAATTTCATGAAAAGGATATGGTCCTGTAGGCGTGGTCGTGGTAGTCATTTGCCTAATGTTATTTTCAATTATTAACGGCATACTTTCCTCTTAATAATGAAATAAAGATCCGATCATTTATCTCAAAAAATGGCATTTTTTTTTTAATATCAAAATAACACCTCTTATTGGAAAACCCGTTATATTCGGTATTTATGTAGACTTTATCTATCACTTCAGTTTTCCGTCAAATAAATTTTCCCTACCGATTAAACACGTACAATTATATGCTTTGTAATCTTGTGTACTACTTAACCAGTGAATAAAATAAATTTAATAAATAAAAATATAAGGTGTACATAAATTGTATATTTATCGACTCCACTTCAGCATCAGTATTTATGAGGCTCGAGTTATAGCATAAGACTGTGATGAGTTGATGTTCTAGAGGTACATATGTGAAAATTGAAAAAAATTATGATTGGCCTTGAAAAGAAGGTACCACATTTTAAGAATTTTATCCATTGAACGACCCTGTTTTTCTTCTAGATACTCTTCTGGTCATTCAGGCATGGATGGGTAAATTGAAAACAGTGTCCATGTTGGTTTCTTAAACTTAATCTAACACAAGGCTTATTGTTCATCCTCAAAATTTGCGAGACATAGCTGATAAATCTCAGTCCGATGCTTCAACGAAATTTAAGATTAGCTCCAACCCTCCCTTCCTGCAACATGACGTTTATTTAGTAGGTGTGAGCCAAATAATCTGTATCTCTTATTGGAGAGATCAGGACAGTAAAAACATACGATTAGATATGGTTAAGTCATGCATACATGCATAGCATTTAACATATAGTATAAATCCTCTATATCGAAAAAGTAAAAAGTAAGATTAAAATGACGTAAACTGAAGTTAAAAGGTAGTGTGAAAATTTATGCTTATATTTCTGATCTTCTGTCTTTTTAGAGTGAAATAACTGAGAAATATTTAATAAAAATTGTAATCATTATTTTTTAAAGAAAAATTACAGAATAAGGAAGAAATCATTAGCAATTCATACAAAAGAGGAATATCTGCACCGTTTGACGACATTTTTTTAAAATGAACTGACTCGTCAGTTAAGCAAACAAAACCTGTTTGTAATTAGTAAAACTGACAGAAGAAGTCAGTACTAACAGTCAGTTCTACCAACACATGTACCCCAAGTGTAATACTTACCTATATTATAATTATTACAAGTAAAAAAGCTACAATTTGTCTAAGACCGATTCTTATGATATCAGATTTGTATTCCCATATATAATTTCATATGGTCAACTTTCTGTGCAAGTTTTATTGTTGAAGTGGTTTTTCATTTTCTAGAACTGTTCGTAGTACAGTAAAAATTATTATAACCAATTTTAAAGAATTTCATATTCTCAAGAATTTTCCGGTAGAATAAAAACGTCTAGAACTGATTGTTTTCACAGTATACGTAAAAAACCTAAATTTTTATATGGCAACACCAAGAACGGATTGTACGATTGAGGAATTATATTTACATTTTATATGAGAATGCCGCGAATAAAATTTCAACTCTCTACGTAAACATGTTCTCAGGCAATGTCCAAATATGTGTATTGAACAGAAAATTTTTGTATGGCAACCCCACAATGGAATTACTCAATTTGCCCCACTTTAGAACTTAATTTCTTTTAAAGCCCATTTGCAAAATTTTAGCTCTCTAAGCACTCAAGTTTACGAGTTATCGTGCGGACCGACAGCCAAACGGACAGACAGACATACAAATATCAAAATAACTTTTAATATTATGTGTGGCTGTTCAATCCATTTTGCTCTGCCATATTATTTTTAGGCTTAACAAATGGTATGAAGAACTTAGTATATCCTAAAGATTTCATCTTGGGTATAAAAAGGTTTGCAGGATCATGAGTTTAAGAGAAGTCAGTACTCAGCAGCGAGCCTGTAGACAATAAAACTTACTATACGTAGGTTTGTGTCCTGAAAGTATGAAAATACATATAAAATTAGCCTAGACCTAGACCACAAGTCACATTAGAGACATCTAGCGTAAAAGACAGAAACCCAACATGCGACAATTTAAGACGAAAAATGAATATTTGCAGTTCAAATGAATTGAAAATTTTTAAAGAGAATTAACTCTCCTAAATTTTATTTTGCACATAGTTGTTAAATATGCTATTTTGCTTTATATTTCTAAAACTTTCCACGAAATATTGTAATTTCTCGTCGGTGATATATCGAGAGAAAAAACAAGTACTATTAGAGTTAAACAATTAAAAAATGTGCCACTAAAAATGAAAAAACTCGACGTTGTTTGCTAGATCTACGCTTTATCTGTCTAAAATAGTCAAAATATACAGAAATGAGAATACCTCTTAGTAGAGGAATTTGATTTGAAAAAATCAATTTTTACCATTTTTTTCAAGTTTCTGAGCTAATATCTCCATTTCAATGCATTTTTTTTATTTTTCTCGACCTTATTTACTAGATCTCTTCGTTACCTTTAATTTAAGATATAAATCATTATTCCGCTACAAATAGTTTGCTAGAAATTCGCATTGAAAAATGTATGAAACTTGCAAATTTTGGTACTGACTCCTCTTAAAAAAGGACATACAAAATATACATGCAAATTTCTAGTCCGACAACACAATATGACTTTTTGAAACATAGTACATTTTGACTATTTTCCGTATTACATAAGTCTATAAAAAATACAGTCCTATTCTACTGCTTATGTCAGACATTAGATATTGATATGTATGTATTCGGAATACCTCCGGTGTATCTGGTGATGACTCACATGCTGAGTAAGAGTCATCAAATATACCCAATATACCCAAAAAGCAAGTGAACTTATATAAGGTATCGACCCTCAAACATTGGTGTAATCTGTGCCTTCCCCAGGAAAACGAAGAAGAAGAATCAACTATTATTTTTGTTCAATTTTCGGTCCAGATATTGTATTTGTCGCATATTTACATATATTTATTAGCTGTCATTTAAGCTAATATATTTGTCACTTCCATTTCCAAACTTTTTTCACTTAAAAACCTCTCAACTGAATTGAAATGACAAAGTACGGTGTGTCCCACCCCAACTATACCCCTTTTTTGTCTGCCAGGCGTACTTTAATACCTAGCTGTTTGGAATGTCCCACTATGAATATCTATATATCTCCTCTCTATTAAAAGCATAACTTGCACTCAACTAGTTATTTGTGTCACATATATGGAATACTATATGATAATCTGTTATAAATTTTCATTTATAAGAATTAAAGGCATTTCAGATACGCAACGACTAGTAATAATTAATAATAATAATAATAACAACAAATTATAACATTAATACCTAACTAACTATACATAAGCAGAAATTCAATTATCGTAATTCTTTGCCAGATGTTATTTGGAATCCCTTAATGGAATTGTAAGTGGTCACCATATGGTAGACAAACCTTCGATATCCCACCACTGAATAAAGCAAAACATTTCTGCCTTTGTATATTTTCCAAAATAAAAAGAATTTTTAGATTACAATCCTGTCAGGCATATGTCTATGTTCCAGTCCTTACCCAAATTCCTTTTGTATTCTCCACAAAACCCAAACAATACACAAAAAGCCACTTTCTTTTGATATTCGAAAAAACAGTGAAACAAGCTCTCTTGATTCAGATAAATCTGTAGAACGTATACATAACATATTCAATGACGCTCTTGTTTCTACTTAATATTCACCTCATACCGTCATACGTGGAAATATGGTACGAGGTATTTCGTCCTTAACCGAATGTGTCCCTTATGGACCAATTCACACGTATTCAGTTAACGTTTTCAGTAAGTTTCTTACTTATTACGGTGAGCAGTGATATATAAAAATTTAAGTTAACTTTACTAGTGCGAAAGGGACTTTAGTAGTTCAGGGGTTGTTATATACTTTAAATCGTATATATGTTAAGTAGTCACGGTTAAAGCCCTGTATGCTAGAGCCAAGGAATTTTTGTTCCTATACAAAAACTATGTAAAAAAAATGTCATGGAATGCTCAAGGAATTTTTTTTCTTTGCTGATTCCTTGAAGTAGTATGCTAGAGACAAGAAATTCGAACAGAAAAACTTTACTTCTCGATTGACAAAAAGATCTCGTTCTTGTGGAAAAATCAATTTATGTCAATTTTCGTGAAGAAATAAATACCGCTACACTTATCTGTGTAAGGAATTTCGACGCTGGGGGAATAATTGAAAAACTGAAGAAAGGAACGGCAATTTTGCAAGAGGTGAATCAATTTTAAACTATCAAATGGCGGAATAAAAATTGTTTTAGGTCTATATACATTTTTCATCCGAAATTATCCATTTCATCAGTTTATTTATTGTCTGAGATACCACAGAATTATAAAATGCAAATAGTCAAAAATTTCTTGACCTAATGTCAATTTTTCTTCAAGAAATAAGTGGAAAAATTCCTTAGCCGAATTCCTTGGCTCTAGCATACCGCACTTACGGCTGTAAATTGTATAAAAAAGTTCATGTCGCGTGGCTCGTTTGAACTTCCATGAAAAATTTGTTGTTATGTTCCAGAACTGTCGACTTGCATTACAAGTACTATGGAGCAATGCGGCGGGCATGTTTGTTTAGAACTTGAGCTAGAAAATAAAATAAAGCAAGGAAGGCTGGAGAAAAAGGATGGCTGACAGACAGGTAGAAATTTAGAAAATTCTGTAATTTGTTCGGAAGTTGAGAGGAAACAATTCGAATGATTTTGAAAACTATGTAGGTAAATACGAATTTTGAAATTTTGAAACTGAAGTGCGTGGCAGTAAATGTACCTACTTATGCATATTGGAAAAAATTTGAAATGTGATAACGATTAGCATTCCTTTATGTCTTTTACCTTGTCACTATTTTATACGCACGACACAACAGAAAACTGTTTTTAATGAAACTCTTCTTTCACATTTTTAACAAAATTCTGTCACCTAATTTAGCTCTGCAACATAAGCATATTTTTTTTTTTTTTTTTTTTTTTTTATATTATTAATCCAAGCTCAGGGGATACCCTATGATGCAAAGCACAGCGTGGCAGGAAGGAGATAGGGAAAGGATTAAGGGATATGAGGAGAGCGGCGGAGGTGCCGATGTATGTCGCTCTTAAACTTTTGCAGGTTGTATGTCGGAGGAAAGACAGAAGATGGTAGACTGTTCCACATTCGCACAGTTCGGGATAAGAAAGCATCACGGAATTTTAGTGTATGGCCGAAGGTAATTTGAAGGGTAAAAGGATGAGCGCGGGATGCAGCGCGAGTATTGCGTGCAGGAACTATTCTACAAGGAATCAGACTAGATATTTCATCAGAACATTGGCCATGCATATAGCGATAAAGGAGCGAAAGGCATCCAACATTGCGACGGTGCTCGAGCGAGTCGATATGACGAGTAATTGCCACATCGCCAATGAGCTTGCAGACTCTCTTTTGGACAATATCCAATGAAGCTAAGGCTGTGCGACCAGCCCCGGCCCAGATATGGGAATTGTATTCCATTCTAGGTCTGATGTAGGACTTGTAGAGGAGCGCTATATTTGATGGGCTGAAATATTTCTTACACCTTTTCAAAAAACCAAGACATTTTGATGCTTCTTTGGCAACCGAGAAGATGTGATCTGTCCAGCTTAACTTACTGGAAATATTAATGCCAAGAATGCTTAGTGACGGTGAATCAGAAATTAATGCACCATCAAACGAAACGGGAGTGGTTATGAGACAGCTTTGGGTCTTAGATGCATTGAATTCGACGCGATTCACTTTGCCCCAAGCGAGAATATTGTCAAGATCGTTATTCAATGATCTAATCATGCAGTCTCGTTTAACACATGCGGCGTTCCCTCGGGAATCCCCAAGGGTGTCAAAGGAGTATGCGAAATCAAGGGTACTGTCATCAGCAAAGCTATGGATAGGATTGAAAGTAAGGGAAAGCAGATCATTAATGAAGATTAGAAATAGAGTCGGAGAAATAACAGAGCCCTGGGGGACACCGGCATTAATAGGATGAGGTTCAGATGTAACGCCATCTAATACAACACGTATTTGGCGACTAGATAAAAAACTTTCAATACATAATAGAAGAGGAGGGGAAAGACCAAGTGCTTTGAGTTTGGCTAAAAGGGCTGGATGCCAGACTCTATCAAAGACCTTTGAAATATCTAGAGCAACGATTTTGGACTCACCAAAATTGTGAAGACTACGATTCCAACGTTCCGTAAGAAAAGTCAGCAAGTCTCCAGATGAGCGTCCGTGCCTGAAGCCGTATTGGCGATCGTTGATGAGCTGATTGGTTTCCAGATACTTCTACTACTACTACTTACTATATTTATTTGTAAAATAATAAGTGATAAGACGTAATACATCTTGGATAAAAGTGGACTCTTGGGGATTCTAACAATCCTCCAAAATGTATCTGTGAATTATAAATAGAAAAATCAGTCATATCCCAGCTTGAAATGGAAGCGCTCAAAGACGAATACAGGAGCGGTTCCTTGGTAGCTTGCAGCGCTTCCCCACTGTATCCTTGTTCATATCGTTTTAACGTGAGCATGTCCGCAGAGGGAAGCGCTCAGTTGCAGATTCTGGCGAAGCGTTCATGGAGCGTTTGTAGGGTGGTACACTTGGAGAGCTTGCAGGGTAGCATTCTTGGAGCGTTTGTAGGGTAGCACTCTTGGATTGTTTGTAAGGTGGCACTGTCGGAGCGCTTGCAGGGTCTCATTCTTATAGCGCTTGTAGGGTAGAAGTCTTTGAGCGCTTGTAGGGAATACAAAGGGAATCAAGATAAGGGCTTTATTAAAAATTTCAGTTTTATTCTGAATGCGCTCCATTTAATTTTAAATTAAATTAAATTTCAATTAACCTGACACTTCAACTGACCACTGAAAAACGAAAACTCTGTTGCGCTTTCAGATGCATATGAGTCATCCTTTTACAACAAAAACAGATAGGTTATGAAAAATTCTATACTATACTATATGGTAAGAGAGCTTTTCAGAAAAGATTGAAACTACTGCTGCTCTTTCAGATGAATAAGAGTCATCTTTTAAAAAAAAAAACAAAAACGAATGAGCCTTAACTTGGAGAAGAGATCTGTTTCTGCAAAGAGCGCGTTGGCTATAGTAAGAGAGAACCTCTGAAAAGATATTTTCTGGCTATTGTGTGGAAGCACTTCCCTTTACAAATGCTTGACATATTTCCCGCTGGGATAGGACGTGTTTTTAAAGTCGTCAAATGTGCACATTTAATAATTTGTGCACAAATAAGAGTTTTTAAATCCTCTCTATTATCTATCTATTTTAAAGTCTGCGATGTGCAAGAAAGAGCGTCACACTTGCTGTACGAATATTTTTGCAATCTTTGCAATTCATGCGATGACAGATGATTGTTTTGACATTTTAGTTGATAGCCGGCTCTTGCTTTGTGATTTCCTTGTTTTTTGTTTTTTTTTTTTTTAATAGTTTTAAGCATTAATTTAAAATGCCATACGTGCAACTTAGCATAAGGACCTTATATACCTTTATACTACATATAAATTGTATAAATCGCGAAAATCGTTGTACTGGTGAAGGTACCATCCTTCATTATTACCAGCGTTACTATGGGGAGGCTTTTCTTGACTTCAAATGGAATTAAAATCGAATCGGTAGATAGTCCAAGGAGTGAAGAGAATCAACATCGGAAGAAGCAGTGGATAAAGGCTCTTCCTTGAGCGCTGGAGTATTAAACAAAACAAAATTAATGGCAGAACGTCAGCCGGAAATTGGCAGAGAACTATTGAAGGTTCAAAGAACTGAACAAGTGATGTCATTATAAAGGAGCTACAAACTCTAAATAAAAGTTTTCAAGAGTTCTTAAAGAAACAGTAATTGCTTTTTATCTTTTGTTTTCTTCTAAAATTTTATTTTATTTTATTTTATTTTTTTTAGCTTATATTTCGTTATATTATTTTAGTTTTTATAAATAAAGTTGTGTTTTTGTAAAAAACTGAATTACATATGTAAAATATTAATTAAGAAGTTTTTTGTTTGTCTAATTGTTAATGAATGATAACAAATCATTTCATCGCCGTAATCCATCCGTTCTGTTGTTAGGAGGCGAAGCAGATTCAACCTCTACAAGAGCAACATAGCAATATTATTTTAAATTAAAAGCCAAAAATGGAAAGTATGAACTTCATTCCTTAAAATTTGAATTCTTTTATAATCACGGTTTTGCATTTAGATTTAAAGTGAGACACATTCGAAATTAAACCTTTGAAATAAACGCATTTGCACATTTAAAATGAAACTCAGTGCTTTTACGTAAATTTAATAAGCATTTTCCTTTGAATCGACTGTTAATATCTTTTAATTTTACTGTTTTTGTTTTTCTCAGTGTATGAATAAACTCAGCAGAGGCTGTAGAGAGCCTTAGAACACCCAGATTTTACGATAATGGACTAATACCCTTCCACCCATTACACATTATAAATAATTCGCTTGGCATAATCGCATAATTGTTTTGTTTTTATGGTAATGTAATAGGCAGAGACGCGAACTTCCAATCCTGCAGATACTAACGTCCGTAGCGCTCGAAGCTGAACTTCGAAGTTCTGTCATTCCTGGGTTGCACCCCAGTTGATTAAACATACGATGGTAGTTTCAATTTATTTGGACATTGCTAATTTTTCTTTCTGAGATAATTTACTTAATTAGTGTTCAGCGACGAAGAACCTGAAAGGAAAGAAAGAAAAAGAATTAGCAAAAATTCGTCCAAATTTAAAATACTTATCTTAAATTAGACGGTCCAGCAGACATCCCTCAAAATCCCTCGCCGAGTCTCAGATTAAGGACTCACACCAATGAATTTCTGAAATGATTATAAAAAGAAATGAATTAGACAATTGAGAATTAATAAATATTTTAATGAATTTCTAAAATAAGAATGAATTACAACAAATCCAGTGTTATACATGCATGATATGAATGTAAACAATCACAGAAAGCAACAACAACACTGTGGTAAATTACAAATAGTGATAATATGTTAATTTCCATTGCTCAACACTTGGAATCTTAACCAAATCACTAAATATTATTAGTAGAACAGAAAGTTTTACTGAAAATTAAGTTCCCGTCGAGCAGTTCAGGTGAAATTAACATAAATTACACCTTTTAACAGCTACCGAGAATATAATTTCTATGCAAGAAAACTTGCGAAAAATGAATTTTTATGTATCAATAATTGCATAATATTACCTGCACAACATTGTTGAGCAATTTATAAGATGCATTAATTGAAATACTCTTAATAACACGAAAAAAAGGCAAAGGTAAACATCGCACCTGGTACAGGTTAGGATGTATACAATTACGAAATATGGCTAAATAGACCACACAAACACATCAATTCACTACATAATTACAATTTACTGGCACCATTCACCAACTTACCTGCAATTAAACGTAAACAGCCACCAAAAAAACACTCGCGAAAACTTTGACGGCGCGAAATGAATATAAACCGCGGAACTGTCACTTTCATGTACTACCAACACATGATATATCAAATTGGGGTGTTTTTTAGCGAGGAACACAATGGCAGCGTTTAAAAAGTGGAAAAATATCTTCGTTAAAAGATATTAAAGATTTTATAATTTCTCATATGCATAATGAGAAGGAAAGAGATGGTAAGTGGGAACGAGATAAATAGATAATTACGTTCCACACTAAATTTATTTAACATGGATGCCAAAATTTAGCCAGCGCCATATTATAGCAAATTTTGGAAAAGTTCTCAGCGTTCAGAGAATATAATAAAGATTAATAATATTTTTTTGCAAGATAATAAAATACAAAATTCCGCATCGAATGAACATAATTGTAGCCAACGAAAGATATTTTTTCTGGGAGAATTTCGCATTATGGTCGTGGGTTTCCACAGAAAAATGGCGGTTCAAGCTCTATATAAAGAGGTGCAGTGCCATGGATCGCTCTCTTGTGTTTTCGGCAGTTCCAAGATCTACATCGTGTGACAAATTTAGTGCTTTTCTTCAACCTGATTTTAATTGTGAATTTGACTTGTGATCTACTAATAGTATGTGCAAGTTTGTATGCAATACCAGGTGGAGGAAAATTTGTGTTTAGTGAATTATTAATAAGTTATGAACTCAAGTGATTAATTAATTAAATATATTAGTCGTGAAAATTTATCAAAAAGAAGACAAAATTTTTATTTTTATTGAATTAAGGTTGACGTACAGTAATTAAAATTTGTGCAGTTAGTTCATGCGAGTTGCCCTTCACCTTCCCATCTCGGGTTTGCTTGGGCATACATGCGAACTAATTTTTGCTTGTTTTATAAAAATTGTAATTTAAATAGTTTAATAAAAGAAACAATTAAAGTTGAGGTATAGTAATTAATTGATGTACAGTTAGTTCATGCGAGTTGCCCATCACCTTCCCATCTTAGGTTTGCTTGGGCTTACATGCGAACTAATTTTTGCTTGTTTATTGAAGTTGTATTTTAGTATATCTTAGTCGTAATATTTAACTTAGTTAAGGCATAGAGTGCGTAAACAAAAATCTAAAGAACTTGAATTAAATCGAATGTAAACTTATTTTATTGTTCTCATTTTAACATTTCCGCTACACTAATACTACCACCTTGCTGAACAATTAGATTTATCAAATATTGGACTCAACATTTTCCGTTTTTCTGAGAATTCTTTAACGTTGTGAATCTATCATTTTGTGAGGATTTTCTAAATTAACTTTATTAACTATTGGACTCAAGATATTATTTTCGTATGAGTAGTCTTGAACATGGTCGATCTTTCTTTCTGCGAAGATTAGTTATTTTTTTAATAACATTTATTAAACTTGACTTTTAGGAACACTCTGAAAATTCGTTTTAATGAACTCTTATTTATTGAAGTTAATAGTCGTCGTTTTGTAAAGATTACGAAAGTTTTGTGTGAAGCTATTTGTGTAGCATTTCGAGATTCAACCAGAAAGCCATTCACACTTTTCTTTACCCTTAAAACTCCCTTGTGAACTTTTGATTTTGAGTTCAGAGGACATAATAGTAAGTTCATTGGCATTGGCTCAGTGCAGTGGAGTAGCTAGGGGTTTTGCCGCCTGGGGCGGAGCCGAATTTACCGCCCTTTCTATCTTAATTAAAATCAAGAGTGGTTATTAACATTTATTGAACATAAATAAATAAATGAGTAAAACCATTTATTTATTTTGTTTAAATAGATTGTACACATAATGATACAAGGTATGTTGATTATTGATTATTTTTGTTTTTATTTTTCTTGCTCTTAATAATATTACTATGTTGGGAACAGAGTTTTCCAACCAATATTTTTGGATAAAAATTGCAAGTTCAAGAGCCCCTTCTATGTTTTTCCAAACTTTGGCTTGCTCGTGTACATCAAATAGAGACATAAAATTCTGGATCCTTTTTCAATGTCAACAAAGTTATTTACTTGACATTCAAACATTTTCATTTAAAAGATTAGATGATATTAGACGCGAATATTTCGCTGCAAGGATATGTTGTTTCACAAACCGTACTTTTATTTTCAGGATAACGTCTCGTAAATTTTCAGCACTCATAATTTTTTACTTCTACCTCGACATGGATATATCCAATTTTTCACTTATTTTTTTTGTAACTGCTTTTTGCACTAGGCTGTCCCTTTGTCCAATGAAATACATTTGTAAAGAATTCAGTTTTAAATCAAATTGATAGATATTTAATTCCTTTGTTTTCAGGTATTTTTGCGCGTCATTAAGTTCCAAAAGGATGGATTCCCATAAATGGAGGTAAGAAAAAAAAACAAGATTGCATTGAGATGAGTAATATTCCATCGTCTGATCTCGTTTTAATATTTTCTTCCTGAGATGTTAATTTTTCTAAAGCACTTAATAAATTTTTTTTACAATACTCACCGCATATCTTCTTGTGTTCCAACGAGTTTTAACCATTTAATCAAATTTTGCAAAAAAAAAATTAATTTTTGCAAAATTTGATATTTTTTTTTTTTTTCAAAATTTGACTGAAAATAACTCCAGTCGATCACCAAAGTAAATGAAAAATTTGCCGCAATATTTTTTGTAAATACGTAAGAAGAAATGAGTGTTTATTGCTCGTCGCATTGCTCATGAAATTGCAACACAGGGATGGACTAGTCATATAAAATATTTATGAAATTCAATAATAAAATTAATTTAATTAATTTAAATTACCCAAGCAGTCAAAATGACTGGTTTTGGTATAACACATACATATGTCACAAATAAAGAGGGGGGAAAGGGTAAATACAACTATAAATAAATGCATTTATATCATGTATACAAAGTTTCCAAATTCTAAGAAATTGTATGGTTATAGACATAAGTTTTTTTTTAAAGCAATCTAGAGTTCAGGAAATCTCTTCTTACTTCCTAACTTGTTCTAAGTCAACTTTGCATCAACAACAATGAGATAACAAATGCTTTCCTTTTCCGTATTGGGAGATGTCCATAACCGATGGGCCTCTGTTTACAATAACAACAATGACACTAGAAAAAGGATTAACAGCTGATATTTGTTTACATACGTGATTAAGCTTAAAAATTTTAACGTCGATAAGGACTGTCGGGTTCAGCACATATTTTTGTTAAATTAAATACTTATTATAATAAATGATTCTGTAGATTACAACATTATTATGTTATTAATTTAATTTTAAAATAATTTAGACAAAAATATAAAAAAAAAGCCACCCGGGGCGAACCGCCCCAACCTAGTTACGGTATTGGTTCACTATCTGTATTCGCACAAGTGCAAGTAGGGCGTTTTGCTACACTTTTAGGTGAAATGTCAAAGTGCCCTAACGAAAAACAATATTCCTTGAACATTGCAATTCACAAATTATGTATCAATGCATACCTAACATAAAGTGAACATTGAAGAGTAATACAAAATGATGGTTTTCCTTAAAATTTTACTCCTTCGGTAATTAGTTTCATTTATTCTAGCTACCTCGCTAGTACTTTCCATGCGTTTATCCGTCCCTGTCATCTAATATAAACTGGACAGGACTTATAATTCCAAGTAAACTACAGACTTTCAACTCACTTCACACATACTAGAATGTGCAGATATAATTTTTATTTACTGGAGAACGAGAAATATATCTAGAGCAGTTGCCAAAATCACTCATTAGCATTTACTAGAAATGTGAGTAGTTTGAATCTGAAGATAATTTAATTTTACAGGATATCCCTGCTTGTTTTAAGTATACTTCTGGTGTTTAAAAAAAATAGTAGACACATTACAGGAAAACAATTAAGCACAGCTCTAAAGAACTTTTATAACTTTATATTTTAATAGGAACAGGTCAGGTGCCTTTAATTGGCTTTCCTCTGTTAAAATTAGTTAATTTATAGCAAAACTTTTTGCTCGTTTAATATTTTAATAACACGACAAATTACCACTTTTAATTGAAGTAAGGAGCAACTGTTACAATAACCGGGTCAGGGTCATACTTAACTACTTAAAATATTCTGAATGAATAGAAGCACCCATATTTCGGTTTGAAGGGGGAGGGGGATACCTGTTTCCTGTAGCAAACATGAATGATTGATTTATGTTTGATGTTCAGTTCACAGCTTCTTATACTTCTAGTTTTTATCGAGCCATAAATCTTGCTTTCAGCAGCTTGCTTAAATTAACTTCAAAGCACAAATGAGCACCCACAAAAATAAGGAGTCCTCCGGTTTAGTAATTACTAACGTTATCTGAAAGGAAACACCCAAGTTTATCATTTTAATGAATATACATGAACACGAAATATGATTTAGTATTTTTCTTTGGTATACAGATGACAGAAAGACATTTTTCAAGTTGTTTTTTTCGGGGTTTTGAAGACCTTGTTATTTTTTCTGCACTTTCACATTGATCATTCTCAGATACCGCACGTTCTAAAAAGAAGATACTAAATGAAAATATTTCTCATATTTATGAGAAGGATTCTAATGAGTTCCTCTACCCAATTCTGCGAGTATTTGTAATCTTTTGCTTAATAAGCAATACTTAGAAGGACTTGGTGATATAGAGTAATAAAACCGGAGCTATACAGCATAAAAATGGAAGAGCATTAGTGATTTAATCTGAGTTTTCTATTATTTATCTTATGAAAATTATATTCCTACTCAGTAGAGAAGCAATCTTTTTAATTATCCAGATAAATGCGGTATTGAGATTAAATACCGAAAAGGGCTGTAATTAATTTGAATCGTTTTATAAATAAATAGTTTTAATATGTAATGTTCGGCTCCACCATATCGTTGCTTAATCTTCAATTAATCATTCTTCGCTATTCAAATCATTTTGGAATAATCAAAATTATTGATTAATTGCTTAATTGCCAATTAATGAAGGCATTAGACTGTTTAGTTTAAATATCAATTTATCTACTCTGATTTCTTTTGCAAAAGCAAATTCGATGAAACCAATATTCCAAAACTTTTTGCAATAAATCAAATCAAATTTCACGAATGCAGCTTTTGATTTTTAATTCCCATAAATTCAGTTAATAGCAATGCCGTAATCTACACCAAACGATAGTTTTTTACTTATATAACGATTTTTCACGAATCACATTATACATCCAAATAGCAATTTCGCTCATTGTTAAAGCTAGTCAACAAAAAATGAGTTTTTAATTAAAAATAATTATTGCCCAAAATTGCATAATTTTCCAGGTACACTGAATAGTTAGAGAGATCGATATGAGTGCAATAATGCGGTGAATTAGGATTTTTCTAGTAGATAAATATCCTCATCTAAAAGTTATTCTTGAAAATGAAGGGTATATAGTATATCCATCGTGGTGGGCGGTGGAGGGAGTCAGATTTGTAAATTATAAAAATTAAAAACGCGATATCCATCACACTGAAATGCTTATATACATTTGGACAACTGAAAAGTGATTCGAAGCCAGTTTTCTGTCAATCGGAACAGTTTTGACAGAATTTCAAAACATAAAAAAATTGAAGGTTGGATTAGGTAAGGATATTATAAATTGGTTGAAAGGTACATAAATATTGACTGGAACAGCCATTATGTTAAAGAGCATGTCTTCATTAGAAGATGCTTCAAGTGCCAGCAATTTAATCACGATTCGAAAAATTGTGAAAACGATAACAGGTGCGGTAACTGCGCTGGACAACACAAGACTGCTGACTGCAACTCGAACGAAGTACGCTGTGTCAACTGCATGCACAACAAAAACGCACAGACCTCTCATTACGGTCTGCATGCAGCCTCAAGCCCAGAATGCCCCGAATACATGAGACGAGTAATAGAAAAGAAGCAGAAAATAGACTACACTGTCGAGACCATATAAAATGCCTGGTAGTAAAAAATTGAATATTTTATTCTTAAATATCCGTAGTTTGAGAAATAAACTGCATGAAGTGCAAGCTATGGCAAAGATATACACCGACATACATATAATAATTCTCAATGAAACATGGCTATATACAAATGAAACAAAGTATTATAGTATTCCTGGATATGAAGCTATTTTCAATTGTAGGAATAATAACAGGGGGGGTGGTTCAGTAATGTTTCTCAGAAATGATGTAATATACAGAAAACTCAAAAATGAAGCTGACTACAACACAATACTTGCTGAAATTTCATGGGAAAATAATAAAAAAATTAAAATATTAACAATGTATAGATCACCGAATGAAAATGCTGTGGACTTCATCGAGCGACTTGAAAGTATACTAAGTGTTAATAAAAACCTTATATTTATGGGTGATACAAATATAGATCTTCTGGTATCCACTAATATCTGTAAACAGTATATGGACAGCTTGAGATCGCTGGGATTCAATATTGTAAATAAGTTACTTCAAATGAACGCTACTAGAATTACGGATCAGAGCAGCACAATAATTGATCACGGAGTCACTGACCTACTATTAAACCATGAGGTATCCTTAAACATGGACCATGCTCCTTACACTGATCACGCACTGTTAATTATGACAGTGAATGGTATATCCGTTAAGAAGAAACGAATGAAAACGAAAGTAATGCAGAAAACAAATAACAGTGGCTTCAAATCTATGGTGCAGTATAAGTTGAACATAGAACCGGAACTTAGTATAGAAAAACTCATTAGAATTATAAATGAGTCAAAGGAATCTAACACTAGATATAAAAACATTCGGACTAGAAGTAACGAATGGATTACTGACAGTATACTCAGTGCAATGCAAGAAAGACGAGATGCTTATAACAACATGCTGCATAATCCTGGTAACACAAGATTAAGGGACCTCTACAAGAAAATTAAGAACCAGGTAACAAAACTAATAAGACAAACAAAAGAGGAATATATTAATAGAAAATTGAGAGAAGCCGGAAGTAATCCGCGGAAGTTTTGGAAAGTGATAAACAACGACATTGTAATGATTATCCCGTGGATGGATGTGGTGCAACGTTTCTCCTTGTCTATGAGTGGCTATTGGTGTCAGAGACTGCCTTTCGTAGTGGGCGAGATTGCTCAGCCGAAATTAATTCTGGAGTGCAGGCGAGAAAGCTCAGCCGATATTAATACTGAAGTGCAGGCGAGAATGCTCAGCCGATATTCGCACGATTTATGGCGTCAAAGACTGCCGAAGTTATTAGAGAGAGGAATTGATATCAAAACACTTTTCTTCTCTAAAACGTACTGTCTTTATTTCGAATCAAGTTCTATATATATATATTTAATCGCTACCCCTACCTAGTGTATAAATCTACCAATTAGTTAATTTATTGCAATATAGATTATTCACCCGGAGTAGCGCAATCAATATTTCCAAATCAATATTAAAATTTGGCCATGTTGCACATTCACAACATTTCCCACATTCGAGTTCACTGAGGTCAGTGTAATGCATGAATGGTGTGAAATGCCGTGTCAGCAAACTGGCGTGTGTCGCACTGGGGTGCATTGCCCTTGTCATTACAATAATTTTCATGAATGGAAATTATGCATGAATCATAATAAATGTGATTATGTTTTTGCATGCTTGTTCTCATTCTTTTGATTTCAAAGTTTTTTGTTGTTTTTAGAGCGTGTGAATTTGATGAAAATATTTTATTGAAAATATTTGATTGATTGGTATTTGATGCGCTACATCCCTCCTCTTATGGAAAAAAATTTTGCTTTATTAAAGGAAAATTTTTGTTTTAATCTTATAGTGTAGTTTTCTATCTAATACTCCTAATGAAATGATTCGTATATTTTATCTAATTCTTATCTATACAGCCAATTCGATTGTTACATGCTACTTATGGTGAACCTTAAATTTTTTTCAGCCGATTATTATGTACTTCTTTTATTATTTTATCTATCTTTATCTTAGTGTTAACGTTATTCGTATCAATTACAATGTATGGCCCTTTATATGGGGGTTCATTCTTTCTCTTATTTCCTACTTTTAACAATACTTTATCTCCTATCTTAATTTTTAGTGGGTTAGTAATTATGCTAAGATTTTCGCTTCTTTTCTTTTTAGAATTCTCCAATAGTGCTTTGGCTATTCTTTGACTTTCTTGTAGTCGGAACTTTAGTTCTTTTGAATAGTCTTCTAGATTGTAGATCGGATCTGTCCTGTTTTGATCTAATGTGTCTGGAAGCGATGCTAATTTGCCGAATATTAGTTCGTGTGGTGAAATTTTGGTTTCGGAGTGAGGTGTGATATTGTAGCAGAATGTGTAATAGGGTAACCATTCATCCCATTCGCCATTCTGAGCTATTGATAATATGTATTCGTTCAGTACACGATGATTCCTTTCAATTGCACCCAGAGTTTCGTGGTGAAACGGAGTTGAGGTGACTTGGTCTATTTTGAAAATTTTGCATACCTCTGAGATTAATTGGTTGACAAATTCGGTGCCTAGGTCCGTTTTTAGGATTTTGAAGGTTCCATATTTCAAGATTATTCTTTCGACTAATATCTTTGCGACTGTTTTGGCCTCTTTATTCTCCATGGGGAATGCTTCTACATATTTTGTTAGTTGACATTGACATGTCAGGATGTATCTGTAGAATTTACTTTGTTTAATGGGTCCTACTGTGTCAACTTCTAATATTTCGAAACTTTGACTTGGTGTGTTAGTTTCTATCATTCTTTCTTTGGTGTTCCTTATTATTTTATTGCACTTACATTTCTCACAGTTATTTACGTAAGTTTTGACCATTTTGCTGAGATTTTTCCAACAGAATCTTTGTTTAATCTTATTAATTGTGCGTTTGACTCCTGAATGTCCACCTGTGTATGGAGTGTCATGAAATTGTTTGATTATGCTTAATTGTTCTTCCTTGTTTAGTATCCTTCTTGGTGGTTTAAATATTATCATGCGCAAACTTTTCTTTTCTTTTATTTTAATTCCCTCCTGCAGATCATTAAACTTCTTCTTAAATTCTTCTATGTCGACTTTTTTAAATATTTCTTCTTCTTTTGAGATTGCTAGCGTTTGAATTCCGTTGTCAATCATCGCGTGAGTAAGCTTCTCCAATATCGATCCTAAGTTCAGATTCAGATTATCGCAGTACTCGATCGCAACTTCATTTTTTGATATGAGTATACTCTTCTTTTTATTATACTTTCTTCTTTGGACGTCCTCCTTTATCTTTATGAATTTTAATTGTTTTACGTTTCTTATTTCGGAGATTGAAGTGCATTCGTAGATGAAAAGTTGGCCTGACGATTCATCGACACTTTTAATGTCTCCAAGTTTTTCGCATGCTTCTGATTCTTTTGCTTCCTTTGATCTATTCCTCGTTGTTATTTTAATTTGCGCTGTTGGTATCATTTCTTTAAGCATATCCGAGTTAAGCTTTATCCTGGATAGTGCGTCTGCATTTGTATTCAGTAAACCCTTTTTGTATATTATGTCGAAGTCATATTCAGATAGTTCTAAACGGATTCTTGTCATCTTTGATGATGGATCTTTGTGTGTAAACAAACTTACTAGAGGTCTGTGATCAGTCACGACTGTGAATCTTCTTCCATAAAGGTATGGTCTGAAGTGTTTTATTGCCCAGTAGATTCCGAGAAGTTCTTTTTCTATGATTGGTTTCTTAAGTTCGTGTTTATCTAGGGTTCTGCTTGCGTAGGAAATGGGTAGGTCTTTGCCTATTTCTCCTTGAGATAAAATTGCGCCTAATGCAAAATTTGATGCGTCTGTCGTTAAGACAAATTGTTTTGAAAAGTCTGGATATTGTAATATGGGTGGGTTGGTTAATTTCTGTTTCAAGGTGTCAAAAGCTTTTTGACATTCCTCTGTCCAGATGAAGGGTGTGTCCTTGCGGGCTAAAAGATTTAAGGGTTTGGCTATGGATGCAAAGTTTGGTACGAATCTTCTGTAGTAGTTACAGAAGGCCGTAAATCTTTTTGCTTCATCTGCATTTGTGGGTTTTGGATAATTGGTCACCGTATCGAATTTTGCGGGGTCTGTTTTTACTCCCATGTTAGTGATTAGGTGGCCTAAGTAAATCACTTCTGTTTGCAAGAAGTTGCATTTTTGTGGGTTTAATTTTAGGTTATATTGACGCAATCGGTCGAAAGTTCTGCATAAGTTTCTGTTGTGGTGTTGCAAGCTGCATCCAAAGATTATTATGTCGTCGACATATAAAAATGTCTCGGCATCTAAACCTGCTAGAGCTACTGTAAGCATTCTTTGGAAGCTGTTAGTGGAGATCTTTAATCCAAAAGGTAATCTTTTGAATTGATAGTGACCTTTGTTGGTCGAAAAGGCAGTTACAGGTCGTGATTGTGGGTGTAATCCGATCTGGTGAAAAGAACTTGTTAGGTCTAGGGTTGAGAAGTATTTTGCTCTCCCCAGATTGTCTAGGATGTCTTCGAGTCTGGTTAACGGGAATTTGTCATCCATTATCTTTTTGTTTAATTGTCGAAAATCGACTACCATCCTCCATTTATTTTCATCTTTAGTTCCCTTTTTTGGAACTACTAGTAAAGGGGCGTTGTATGGGCTTGTCGAGGGTTCTATGATGTCCTCTTCCAGTAACTGATCTACCTGTTTGTTTATTTCATCGCTCTGCACTTGTGGCAAGCGGTACTTCTTTATGTAGATTGGGATGTGATCTGTCATACTTATCCTTTGCGTGTAGAAATTATTCATTGTTAGTGTATCACCCGTTAGATGGAATATATCTGAATAGTTTCTGCATATTTCAAACAGTGAGTCTTTTGCTCTTTCATCTAGGTTATTTATATTCAATTCCTTTTTTAATTTTTCGAAACGTGTCTCGTTGTCGTTTTCTATTGATTTCACCTTCCTTATGAAATGGTATTCTGTTAGAGGCACAATTTTCAGTTGTGGTGGTTCGATACTGATGTCCTGCTCCAGTGTATTGAGCAGTTTAACGTGAACGATCCCTTTTGTTGGTATAATGGCATTTGCAATAAAAATTCCATGCTGGAGTTCTTGGCTCAAAACTATGCTGTCTTCGTTTACTTTTATATCCATTGCTTGATATATTTGCGATCTTGCTGGAATTGTGATGGTTTTTACTTCTGGGATCCTAGTCATGATTGGTATCTCAATGTTGTTATTTTCTGTGCAAATTGTTAGAATGAATTGTTCATAGTCGAGTTTGCATCCGAATTTGGTCAAAAAGTCTAGTCCAATTAATCCATCCGTAGAGATTGGGAAATTATCTTCTACGACATGTAATTTGTGTTCTATTATGTCTCCTTCGACCTCAAATTTCATGTTTAATGTTCCAATTGTTTTAATTTCACCTTCTGTTACTCCTGTTATTCTGCAGGATTCTTCTCTTAATTCTAAGTGATCTATTAAGCTATTTTTCTTAATTACTGATATATCCGCTCCCGTATCTATGAACCATGATGCATTCCTTGATGTTGCATCGCCTTTTATATTTACATAGTTGGTCAGGTTTTTGACCATGAATTTATGCATCTTTATGCATTGTTCGTTTGATATTCGTTGTCCCCTGAAAGCTGTGTTTCGGGGACTCCTTGTCCGTTTCCCGAATTCAATACATTTATTCGTCTAAAAAATGGACGATTCTGATTCCGTGTTTCTGGAATTCTATTTTGTGTGCGTACATTGTTAAAATGTGTTGTATTTTGATTGTGGTTTTGTCTTGATGGGATGTAGATGTTCCTTCTTGCTTGATTTTGGTGATTATATCTATCACTGTATTGGTTCCCTTGCGTGTTTCTGTATGCTTGGAAGTTGTGTCCTCTTCTGTTGTTGTTCTGGTGAAAGTTTCGATTGCGATTGTAGTCTGTGAATCGTGTTGGGTGTGAAGAGAATCTTAGGATGTTTCCTGATTGTCTGTTCTCAGTGTCAATCTCTGTCGCAAGTTGTACAGCGGCTGATAAGGTTTTGGGTTGTGCGGCAAATACTGTGGTTTTAAATGGTTCTCTTAAGCCTGACTTAAAAGCATTTAGTGCTAGCTGATCATTTAATTTAGCAATTATTTGCCGGTTCTCTTCTCCTTGTTCGATTATTTGGATGTTGTTTAGTTCTGCTGCCAGCGATTCAATCTTGTTAGCAAAGTCTTGCACTGGTCTTTCACCTTGGTAGCTCTTGGCTAGTTCAGTTTGAATTTTGAGAGGATTCCTGTTAGTTCTGCATATCTTTTGGAACAATGTTTTAAGTTCTGACAGTGATGTTGGTGTCGGTTCGTTGCAGATTTTGTTACGTACCTTTTGTGAAATTTTTGTTTTAATCACGAAGTTGATTAGCTTTTTCTTTTCATCTGCACTTTCTATTGAATCATGAAGGAATTCTATGAGATTAATGAAGTTTGTTAGATTCTTTGGATCTCCATCGAACTCAGTTACCACTTTCATTGTTAATGGCATGTCAAACAAAGCCATTTTGTCAAACTTTGCACTTTCAGAGTTTTTTGTATTTTTATCCCTTAAATCACTAGTGTTTCTCTCGTCGTTGTCTCCTTCTTCTGTTAAGATTTCTTTTGTCTTGTTCTTGATATGTGTCTCTACTTCTTCGTATATCACCTGAAATTTATCTTTTATTGGTTGGCTGATCTGTTTATCTTCTTTTGACAGTCCACCGTATATCTCTCTGAATTCAACTTTTAGCTCATCTGTTTTATTTCTTTTCATTAACAGATTTTCTGCACTATATTCTCTGTATGGAGTTTTCTTAAAATTGTCTAATATTCTTTCTAATTCTTTTATTGTGGTTTTCAATTTATTCATTATACAACTACGACTTAATGTGCATTATACTTGTTTATTTATTTATTTATTTATGTACATATCATCTTATACCTGTATTGTTTTGCTGACCTTTTTATTTATTATTGAATTAATTTTCTTTTTCATATAATTGTAAATAATGACTACAACAATAATTGAAATAATGGTACTTAATAAGTATTTGATGTCTGAGATGTGGTCCTCAAAGGTGCTGACAAATAAATTTGTGGTCGTTGCTGTTGCTGCGTTGTTTGCCACGATATTCGTTGGTTTGGACTCCTTTCCTCCCATTATTTATCTTCTTGTATTCTTGATTGTTCAAGCGTATCGTCTCGAGGAAGTAATTTTTTTCCTTTTTTGTTACTGACAGGCTTGCCAGCCGATATAGGTCCGCGATATTCCGTCTATGTTTGACTGCTTTTCCTGCCCTCGTTCTCTTCGGTCGCTGTTTTCGCTGTTGTCTTTCTTGTTCTTCTTGCTGATTTTGCTTCTCCTGCTGCTTGGCTCTTCTTGCTCTGTATTCCTCGATTGTTAGCGGTTTTGGTCCAGCCTTAGGGTTTCTTTCCAATTCTTCTTTCAGTTGGTCTCGTATGCTTCTTGGTTCGTGGTGCAGGGTCGCCATGTAATGATTATCCCGTGGATGGATGTGGTGCAACGTTTCTCCTTGTCTATGAGTGGCTATTGGTGTCAGAGACTGCCTTTCGTAGTGGGCGAGATTGCTCAGCCGAAATTAATTCTGGAGTGCAGGCGAGAAAGCTCAGCCGATATTAATACTGAAGTGCAGGCGAGAATGCTCAGCCGATATTCGCACGATTTATGGCGTCAAAGACTGCCGAAGTTATTAGAGAGAGGAATTGATATCAAAACACTTTTCTTCTCTAAAACGTACTGTCTTTATTTCGAATCAAGTTCTATATATATATATTTAATCGCTACCCCTACCTAGTGTATAAATCTACCAATTAGTTAATTTATTGCAATATAGATTATTCACCCGGAGTAGCGCAATCAATATTTCCAAATCAATATTAAAATTTGGCCATGTTGCACATTCACAACATTTCCCACATTCGAGTTCACTGAGGTCAGTGTAATGCATGAATGGTGTGAAATGCCGTGTCAGCAAACTGGCGTGTGTCGCACTGGGGTGCATTGCCCTTGTCATTACAATAATTTTCATGAATGGAAATTATGCATGAATCATAATAAATGTGATTATGTTTTTGCATGCTTGTTCTCATTCTTTTGATTTCAAAGTTTTTTGTTGTTTTTAGAGCGTGTGAATTTGATGAAAATATTTTATTGAAAATATTTGATTGATTGGTATTTGATGCGCTACAACATACTGAATAGGGATGGAGGAACTAGGGAAACATACATTAGAGAATTGAAGGAAAATGGAGAAATATACAATAGTAATTTTGAGATAACTGGTTATTTGAATAAACATTTCAATGAAATTGGATTTAATTTAAACAACAAAATCCCAAATAATCCATATGTGCGTAATTCATACAATGATAAAAGCATGTTCCTGCAACCCACAGACACAGCAGAAGTACAACACATAATTAGGAATTTAAAAAAGGATTCTGCACCTGGCATTGATGGCATCACGGCGAAAGACCTAAATATTCTTGTGGAAGTGGTAAGTGAGCCTTTTTCCTCTCTTATCAATGGAGCGTTCCTGAAAGGTGAATACCCGGATTGTTTAAAAGAGACTCTTGTTATCCCAATACACAAAGGAGGTGACACAACAAACCCAAGTAACTATCGTCCAATCTCACTCTTAAGTACAATAGGGAAAATATACGAAAAACTATTAGATACAAGAATAAAAAAATTTATCTCTGTCAGTGGGGGATTTGATAAAAATCAATACGGATTTCAAGAGAAATGTGGTACGGATACGGCCATTACTGAATCAATGCACATGATAAATGAATACTTAGACGCGGGTATGTATGTGGGCGTTGTGTTTATCGATCTACGAAAAGCCTTCGATACAGTTGACCATAAGATATTGCTGGAGATCTTGGATGAACTGGGACTGCGAGGTAAAACTAATGATCTAATCAAAGATTATTTATCACGCAGAAAGGTTAGAACTAAGATAAATGGAACACTCAGCACTTCCTTACCATTTCGCACGGGTGTACCTCAAGGTTCTATAATAGGACCAACACTATACTTGCTGTATATAAAAAACATTTCATCTGCCGGTCTAATGGGGAAGTACCATATATATGCGGATGATACAAATTTGATTTACTACGCCGAAAATGAGCAAGAGTTGGAAAGCAAACTACAAGATGATATGGTAAGATTAACAAATTGGACAAATGGTAACAAACTTTCTCTCAATGAGGATAAGACAAAATACATGGTGCTTAAACAACGAAACAAGGCTGAGATTTATCCAATATTGAGTATTAACTCCAAGCAAATAGAAAGAGTAACTGAGGTGAAATATCTAGGTATAAATATTGATGAGAAACTCAACTGGAGCAGGCATGTCGACGAAATAGCTTCCAAAATCAACCCAATATTAGGTGTATTGCGAAGAGGCCCTAGGTTAAATAATGATACAGCTCTTGCAATTTACAATGCACATATAGCGTCGCATATTAGATATGGATTACTGGCGTGGAGTCAGTGCATTCAATCTGAAAAAATTAGGGTGAAGAGATTAATTAATAGAGCCTTAAAAATCCTGTTCAGTATGCCTTGGAGAACACCTTCGACGGAATTACACGCACATACGAAAACTCTAAGCATTAATCAAATGATTTACCTTGAAAAAGCTAAATTTATTCATAAAGTTGCACGTGGACTCATCAAAACAAATATACGAATAGACACACACATAAGTATACATAGCCATCGAACGAGGAATAGAAAAAAACTACGAGTACAGCAACCTAAAACAAACAGAATCAGAAAAGGACTTATATATACGGCGACCAAAATCTATAACGAGCTTCCTGAAGTTATCAAGGCAAGCTCAAGCTTTACTGTATTTAGTTCTAAGCTAAAAGGCCTAGTTAGGGATTTGCCCATTGACTGCGAGGTTGATTGAATGAACTTAACATACATCTGAAATCTGCTTTTGAATCTGAATAATGAATGATAGGAATAATCGGAAATTTAAAAACGCACACAAAAAACACAAAAACAGGAACAAAAGACTTCTATAAAATAATCGAGTTCTAAAATAAAGTCATTATAATAATAATAAGTACCCTTCTCTAATACCAGCTAGATGCTGACTGAGAAGAGGTTCAAACATTATAATAAGTATATTTGATGAGTCATGCTAGAATTAGAGTGATGGAGAGAGTGGTGGTTGGAGGAAAAAAAAAAAAAAAAAAAAAAGAGGAGTGCCGCAATACAACTAGCCTGCAACACTTGGGAACTCAAGATATCTCCAGGACTCTTTACCTAGATCCATCCTGCTTCTCTCGGAGAACTCAGGACACATCTAAATTCCTTGCTTTGCAGTTCCCCCAGACTTGAAAAGAAGTAGCTACCCACTAGCCTACTTCTTCTATTCATCAGAGCGGGGCATTCGCAAAGCACGTGTTGGACGGATTCGATTTACTCCGAGTCCTTAAAGCCTCTGCAGGAATCGTTTGCCGCTATCCCCAGTCTTCTAGTATGATCACATATGGCCCAGTGACCCGTAAGGACTCCTACTCCATTCCTGGTGTTTATTTTGCTGTCATTAAGCAGCTCCCTTGACCTTTTCCTGACATATGCACGTAACAATTGCCTCGCAATACGGCAGGTATCCCTGTTGGTCCACCGGAGGCTTACTTTTTGATAGACTCCCCGGATGATTTCCTCTTTTATTGCTCCGATTGGGATCCTCGCAAAAGTTACCGCTGCGAAGCTATCCAATTCAGAGCCTTTTTTTGCCTGAGATATCGTTATGGTCAGGTACCCAGCATATGGTTACCTTGTGCCTTGTATCCAATACCTCAAGGCTAGTCTTGCATAAGTGCACCAATTGGGATTTTACCAGCAGAGCATCCAGCGCCTTGATGGCTACCTGGCTATCAGTATATATGCATATATGCTGTGAGGACTCTCTGCACATAGATACCGATATTGCCGCCTGATAATTCGCTGCGAGTTCTGCCTGAAAAACACTGCATTTGTCAGGCAGTCTATAAGACTCATGCCACTGTAGATCTCTGGAGTATACTCCAGCCCCTGTTTTTATTTTTTGAATTTGTTATTTGTATTTTTTTTTATTTTTTATTGGATTTCTCTTAGTAGTTTAAGGCTTTACAAGTAAGACTTAGTAGTTTAAGGCTTTACAAGTAAGAAAACTTATATTGAGAGCGAATAAAAATAATTGAATTTTTGAAACCATCTTGTTATTATTTCTAAACGTTTTTGATCCGATACCCCATTCTTATTTTATGACTGGACCTTTCATAGGCTGGTGGTTGTTTTATATGGATCTGAATTTCAGATCCCAAGGAACATCGTTAAGACTTCAAGTGTTGGAATTTTGGAATTTTTCCTATATGGCTCCTATATAAATCTCGATAACATTTCAGCTCTCAAATAAATCTTATAATTCTTAAAGAAATAATTAGAGTGTCATATCTACATTTGTTGTTTTATATGAGTGTAAGGAGTATAAGTCCAATATGAAGAATCTGCTACTTGAACATTAGTGCTTTAAACATGAGTACATAGGACTATAATTCCCAGAAAATCTTAATCCTATCTATATAGCATTCTTATATCAGTATTAGGAAATTTATATATGGGAGTACAGCTCTCGGAGAATATATCTATATATCAAGTCTCATAACAAAAATCAATCTCCAATCAACCCTTATATAAGATTTCGGGGAATAAGTAATTTCAGTGAAAATTCATTTTCGATATCAACACTCATAAGCAATCAGTGATTGGTGAACTCTTATATAGGCATGTCGTGACATGTGCTTCCCTTGAATATGATAGATAATTTTGTAGTTGCAGAGCCTCCGCATTTAATGGAATTAGACATAACACAAAGACTTCTATGTGGGTATAGGCATGGAAATTTTTATAATTCATACAAAGTGGTCATCTCGAGATATAGTATGTTTCCGAATGGTTGCTCAAATGTAAAATGCCTTCTGAAATGCATCGTGCATCTGGAAGACTTTAAAAGCACACCATGCTGACCGATTGGAGTTCTAATATAGGAATTCTCGCCATGAAATAGGGATTTAAGTGCTACATGAATATATTTGTTTCAGTCTTTTCTCTATTGTGTTTATATAGCACTACAAATGCTATATTTTCTATTCTCAACACAGCAATTTACATCTTTATATAGGAATTAGTTATCTATATAAGGGTTTATTCCTGATTATGTACTATATATAGGTGTTGAACTCATGATATGAAATTTTGTCTGTTATATCAAGATTTTAAATTTTTAAAGGGGAATTGAAATCCTGCATCATCTCCAATAGCCATATTTTCTGAATATTTGGACGGCCATTTGTGTTAAAAAAAGACGCAGATTTAGGTCTAAATTAGCTTAGAAATATGTTAAATACACATTAATTCCATTTATTTGGAGATCAAAATGAACATAACTGTGTTTAACCATAGTTAATTAAACTTTCTATTTATTTTGATGCGCTTTGTGTTTTTTTTTTTATCTAGCTTGTTAGATACTAACAGTATACCTAAAACTTTAATCGTTGTTAAATTCTATATCATGTACCTTCTGAAAAATCAATTTTAATATTAAGAAATATATACATGATAGTTTATACCATACTAATCGCGCACGCATAATAAGTTCCACATGAATATTAAATTTACAGACTCAAATATGATCTATTGTCTTTTAATGATTTTACGTGAGGACCACATTTCCTAAAAAGGATAATTTAGGAACAAACAAGTTATCAAATAGGGACACAATTAATTTCTATATAAGTGAAGTAGACCAAGTTTGGAAAACCTATAACAACGTCATAACGTTAAATTTCTACAATATGGATTATATAAATTCTTATATAAGCATTGAGCATCAATATGTGATTACGTTATAAGCACCTTATATGAATTATTATTCCTTTAACAAAATTAAATTTTATTCCCGGAGCATGATATGGGATTCTCCACTTTATCGCTCTAAGATTCCCTGGGAATTCGGTGAGACAATAATCTGGCTTTTTATGATACCTTAAGTTCGCCAGATTCATTTCCTAGCAGAGCCTCGAGATTTATTTAGGACAAAAATTATTCGTTGGGGTTCCAGGCAAGGACCGACCAAGTATAGGCAATTTGGTCAGTTCTTGAGTTGGTATTGGCAACTCTGGACAGTTTTTTTTTAAGTTTTTCCCTAGATTTCCATGCTATTACGTTCTGTTTGCTAGTTGACATTTTGATTGCACCGTGTACAGTAAAAAAGCATTTGTTATTGTTCTTATTAAGTTATTGCCTTTATTATTAAAAAAAAAACAAATGATTGATATAAATGGAGTAAGAAATAAGAGAATGAAATCAAATGTTGAGTCCTAGAATCGGAATAAAGTGTCCAAATAAAAAACAACCGGACTGGAATATTCAGATTGGCAAGGAAAAGTTTTTCTTGTAAGAACTCAAGGACCACCATACACGTAAGAACTTATGCAACATTGCTCTCATTTTATAATCATCGAATATATAATAGCGGATATATTTGTTACTATCATTTCCTTTCAGTTGCAGGAAAAAATTTTAAGAAATTTTTTCAGATTGGGAAGAAAAATTACTTTTTAAATTCAATGAAATAGCCAATAAAACAGCTCAGGATATCTATCTGCAAGATGAATAAAACCGGCTACAATTAAAAGAAAAAAAAAACGTAATGCTGTCGTTCGAAATTTCGTATCTTATTATTACTCTATTTATTTATTTATTAAAGAAATTCATGCGATAGCAAACAGAAAATTCCACTTATTTACTACCGGTTAACAAGTTTAAATACAAAAAAGCTTAAATTTAAAATTTTTTGAAGAAGAAATAATGTATCACAAAATCCATATAAGAGTAAAATCCATATTTTGAGTGTCAGATAAAGCTACGTTACTCAGCAATTTACATAGTGATACAAAGCGAAACCTACTTAATCTAAACTAAACTAAGCAAAGTACGAACTACGAAATATACATACTAGAAGCATACAAATGAAAAAATAAAGATAATCTAAAAAATTATAAAAGAAATGAAAAATACTAACTAAAAGGATACTATAATTAAATTAAATTAAAGGAAAAAGAATGAAATGGAGCCAAGATTGTCAAGTCAAACGTTAATTCAAAATATTGCCAATATTAATTGGAGGACAGGAGCTAATTAAAATTACTTTGTAATTGATTGAGGACAATGCGTCGAAGAGAGGAGCAACTATCTGAAAAGAGATCAATGTCATAACACTGCTCATTATGTTTTTTTTTTAATTCTTACAATGGGTGATTTCATTATTAAATTTGTTCATCCTAATTGAGGCCTAAATGTTAAAACTTCGTGATGGAAAATTGAAATTAATTTTGCTAAGGATTATCGTACTATTAATTCGGTTGTTTAAAACGTTGTATAAAAATATTTCGTCAAGATAACAACGGCTGATTTCCAACTAAAGCTTTGAGTACCGCTGTAGTCTTTCCGTATAATTTAGGCTTCTATTTACTCCATCCGATTTGAAAAGTAGAAAACGTGTAAATCGCTTCTGAACTCTTTCAATTTTATCGATGTATACTGAGTTGAAAGGGTTCCAAATGACTGAAGCGTACTCCAGTAGACTTCGTACTAACGAATAATATAATGTTTTAAATGTGAATAAGCTTTTAAATGATGTTGTACATCTAATGATAAATCCAAGCATCTTAAAGGCTTTATTGGTTATATAACTAACATGAGAATCAAATAATAGTTTGCTGTCGAAGATTACGCCCAAGTCCTTTATCTCAAAAACTCTCTCTACGGGGTAGCTACCCAATTTATAATTAAAGAGGACTGTATTTTGCTTTCTAGAAAATGAGATGCATTTACATTTGTTTATGTTCACGGATAGAAAGTTTTTCTCACACCAGTCGAAAAATTTTTACAATATCAGTTTGGAGATCATTGCAGTCATCAGCGATATCGATAACTCTGTATATCTTAGTGTCATCAGCATATATTAGGCAAGGGGAATCAATAAAAGTTGGTAAGTCATTTATATACATTATGAATATAAGAGGACCAAATATTGTCCCTTGAGCTACACCAGACATTTGTGTAAATGATGTGGATTTAAAGCCATCCACCGCAACTACCAACTGACGATCAGATAAATACGATTCAAACCACTTCAAGGTTAAGGTACTAAATCCTATATTTTTCATCTTGTCAAGAGTCAGTTTATGATTAATGGAATCAAAAGCTTTGGAGATATCAGCATAAAATACATCCACTTGTTTACTACTATCAAGAGCCATTGCAATTTGATCGGTAAATATAGCTAAGTTGGTGACAGTGGAACGACCAGGAGAAAAGCCGTGTTGATGAATGTCAATTATAGACTTTATTTGCGAGAGAAGGTTGTTATAAATGAGATGCTCAAATATTAAAGCAAGACTATTGGATATTGTTATCGGACGATAATTAGTCACATGCTTTTTGTCACCAGCTTTAAATATAGGAAATACAAACGCTTTTTTTAAAAGATCCAGATAAAAGCCTTCAGAGACTGAACGGTTAAATAGTTCACAAATGGGAGCTGAAAGAGGATCAGCACAATTCTTGAAAAAATTATTGGGAATACCATCTGGACCTGCGTTTTGACTGGTGTCCAACGAATTAATCACGGCTTTGATATCTTCGACCTCAAATGATGGGATAAATATTGAATCAGTACCACTACCTGGTATACTATTCGGAATGTATGAGTCATCATTGTAAACTGACTTGAAATAAGCTGCAAATGTATTGTTTACGAGATTCCTGTGGGTCGATCAGCTTACTGCGGACTATTTGGAGTAAATGCAGATCATGTTAAAAGATTACGCTCTTTAGCAGCCCAGAAAATAATAATTTGTAAAGGACGCGGCAAACATCACAATTGCCCAAACAGATATGAACTGGATATACTAAAGAGTATTGATGAGCATATTAGACCCTTCCATCATAGTCAAACCCATTATCGATCTGAAGTAACTAAACGTGGAGAAGATGAACTGGATATATCTAGTAAGATATTACCCATGCCGTTATGAATTTTCTACGAAGGGGTCGACCAGGAAGTAGTATTCTTTACTTTGTACCTTGAATTTTATCTATGTTTTTATTTTTAATATCACTTTGTACTTAATATTTACATTATTTTCATAAAATCGTTGAAGTTATGTTGATGTCTTGATTATTAATGCCAATCCCGCTTGTCAAGCATGATTGTTACGAAGAGTTGAAAAAAATTCTCCTCCTGACTAACTGAACGAAATTGAAAATTTATTTGGGGGTTTGGGAGGGGGGGGATATGGTAGCAGGCCGTCAAACTTATATAATAGAATTTTTTGGAATTTCTACAACAAAAACTGAAAGTTTTTGTTCATTTTCCAACAATTAAACTCAATGCACTTGATCACTTTTTAGCACAAATTTTTAATAGTAACACTATTGTCATTTACATTTATAAAACTGCGGTACTTTTGAGTACCTGTTATTGCCTTGACATTACTAGAATGCATTTATTTTTAATTTTTCTTTCATGTTAACTACTTTGAATGCCAAATTTGACCTTACTTCTGTTTAGATTCATATTGAAATGATGTCATAATAATTATTGCATTTCATTACAATTCAGAAAATTTTCATTAGAGTTATTATTCTTTAGAAAATTTTAAAACCAGAAATAGAAGTCTGATGATAAATTCAACGAAATGTAATCTTTCTTCTAGTTCAAGCGTTCATCTTACTGATTCTAAAACTATCTACCACGACTTTATCTCCCAAGTAATTTACTTGCGACAACTACATAAATCAATGTTTATTGCAACAATGTGTAAAATGATCTAATTGCATAACTTTGGAAACTTCTGGATAATCATATTGAGATAATCACATGGAACAAGTAGACCGATGTACTATTGACACAATACAAATGGAGACCCAGCAATTCATTTATGTCTTTTGCGAAAACTTTGTAAATTAGTTTGACATCGTTTTATTGCTAAAGAACAAGAAAAATATTTAAAGCATTCCAAAGTAAATCTAAAGAAAGACGAATGCATATCACCTGCAATTTTTCTAAAAATTATTTTTTCGTGGTTCAGGATGTGGTTCAAGGATTTCATTGAGCACATGCGCAATCACCATACACCCATCTGCTATTTTATTTTTTGGATGACACCAGCTTATACTGCAATTTATGATTTTAGTAGTAATAGCGGAATCATTAAAATACAACCATGTGGCAGTTCGTTTACTTTTGGAGAAAAGCTTCAATTTCATAAAGGACAAATTACCTTTTTTCAACAAAACATTACACCAATATTGAAAGAAAAAATACAGAAAAGTACATATAATATTGATACGGCAATGACATAGATACTCAGAAGTTCCACAGTTTTATACCTGTTGTATATGATAATAGCGTTTGTCTTAAAGAATTTTGTACTAAAAATAATATTAAAAAATTTATGAAATAATAAAACAGAACTATTATTATGAGATTCTTTTAGACAAATATTTCATTAAGGTATCTAAAACAAATAAAAACAATCATTATTTTTGAGTAAATTCTAAAATTTTGATGAGACGCTAATAAAAAAATTGTATCACCCAAATTAGGAGATGAGCAACCGTAAATTTTTGATATAATATTTATTAATGTTAGATCATTTTAATGATTATATTTTTTGCGAAGGTATTTCTCTACCGGAGGGGGTAAATAATTCAAAATTAATAACAATTTATTTATTTATTTTTTCATTTTTTATTTTTTTATTATTTCTTTGAATACCATTAATTTGAAATATCGTACAAAAAATCAAGTAACCCGATCGCAAGTAATCAGTAGATTAGATAATATCATCGGAGTGAAAAAAATCAAATTTGAGTCACTTTATATCCATGACCTCAAATCGCCAGGAAAACATATGGGTCGAATATTTGTTAAGATGTACTTAACTAATTCTGATAGTTTCATCTAAATTGGCGGAGATCAGGGCTGAAAAATGATTATTTTGATTGTTTTAGTATGGAATTGCTGTCCTATATAATATGAATAAATTTATGAAGTTCAGTATAATCTTTTCCCACAGAATGACAGATTTTGCGCTACGATTTACCAGTTTGGCAGAAAATTAGTTTCGGATGAATTGTGGGACTCGACGAAATTTTCCGCAAATTTATTTTTATATACATTTTTAAAAAATCACAACAAAATGACTGATTGTGAAGACATCAGATTATTTTTTTATCAAATGCATAATTTACCATCCTGACAAGTTTCACATTAAAATTTCATTTATCTTTATTTTCACCTTTATATTTTATATTAATTTTTTATTTTTTGAAGTTCTTACAAAACTGCCACGATGGACCGAATTGGCAGAAAATTGGTTTTTAATAACTTCTCGGTCCTTCAAATGTAATGCAACCATTCCCGCCACCGTCATCTCGTGTCTTGAATTTTTATATAGTTTTCCAACCTGACGACATCCACTACCCTCTGCGATTGATATGAACATTTACAAGAATAATTTTTAGAGCGATATATAATCTACAAAAAGAAAACTTAATGCACCCATGACAAACACCAGACCCATTATTGCACTCATCCCTCTAACTATACGTCCAATCAACAAAATCACAACGTTTAAGATGATCGGTATACTTTTGCTCTTAATTCAAAACAATCTTATAATGATGTAAATTAATCCAAGGTTTTACGCAGTATACGCTATGTTGACATTTGTAATATACCTAGTTGTTGAAAATATTCACACAATTTATATTCTCATCAGTCATCAACAGTATCAATATTGATTTCACTTCCTACATTTCATTGTCTCGTTGGCACTTTTTTATCATGAAGAGTAGACCCTTTTTATAAAATCTTTCAACAATTCGACGATTAGAAAGCTCCAGAAGGTCGATAATGTTGGCTAAAAAGATAACAACGTTCATGAAATATTAAGCAAACAGAATATCTATTTCCATAGAAAAAGTGTTATAATTTGTAAATGTTTTGAAAGATACACCGATAGATTCACTGGGTGATGATTATTTAGAATAAACTTAAGAATGGTCCAGACTTTATCTGTAACGCGCTCGAATCACAGTATGTATTTAAAAAAAAAACAATGGTTTTCCAATAAGGACTATCCATTATCAATTTTAAATATGAACACAGCTTTAATGTTTATCTGTCAACTGTCGTAGCTGTTTTGCCTGTCAATGTCTACACCATGAAGTAAACAAACGAGCAACATTTACCGCTGGAACAGAATGAACGGATCAATGCCGGATGAAAATGTCACGCAAAAGTTGAATGCATTTGAAATACATTAATGCGCACACAGTGAACGCAGTTACCGCATTTGCCGCAAGAAAGTTGGTCAACTTTCAACTTTTACGCAAGTGCCGGATTGAAAATTTTTGACAGCTGAACCAAACGTTTGTTTTGAATGAAATTTGTAATGTAAAATTAATTATTGAGCTGCGGGATGTTTCAAATGTTATTCTTATTATTCGCACAAGTTTTAACAATATAAAAATATCCACAAGCACAATATTGAAAATACGAAAATTGCATTGAATTGTCATTAAATGTAGTTACGGCAATTTTGTTCTGGGCAGCACTTTATGACAGTTAGCTGCGTGTTTACTCTGGCATTGATCCGTTCATTCTGTTCCAGCCATTACAAATTATCAAAATTTACTACCAATAGGTGGTTGGAAATTTAAGAGCGTTAACGACAATTTTTGGTCGTTATAATCGCCCTACCTGACACTCAATTCGTAAGATGGTGCAAAAGTTCGAGTCCACATTTTCTCTGCTTAATGTTCCGGTGCCTATGAGAAAAAGAAACGCAAGAAGTATTGAGAATATTGCGGCTGTAAGTGCCTTTCTTGACAACGACCCCAATCAATCGATTACATGCCGTGTGCAAGAATTTGGACTATCTAAAACATCATTGTGACAAATTTTACGAAAGGACCTCGGTCTACATGCGTTCAAGATCAAATTAACTCCAGATCTGAAGCCGCAGGACAATTTACTGCGCCGAAACTTCTCAGATTGGTGCCTGGAAGGCACATGTGCTGCACAAGCAACCATTGCATCCACAAAGAGTGACTGTTTGGTATGGTTTTCATGTCGGTGGTGTCATTGGGCCCATTTTTTTCGTTAATATTGATGGCCTCCACGTTACAGTCAATGGAATCGCATGAATCTGGAGGAGATGTGGTATCAACAGGGCGGTGTTTCGTGCTATATAGTAAACTCAAGCATCGTTTTATTTAAGACGAAATTCAGAAATCGCGTTATCTCGAGACAGAAGCCGTCAATTGGCCACCGAGATCGTGCGATCTAACGCCTCTGGACTTTTTTCTCTGGGGCTATGTGAAGCCAGAGACATTAAACGAGTTCAAAGCCAATATCGAAAGCGCAATTGCCAAAATATCGGCCGAAATGTGTGGTAGAGTGGTCGAGAATTGGGTCCAACGAAATGATCGCTGCAATCGCGCCCACGGTAGCCATATGCCTGAAATCGAATTCCATTCTTAAATTGTATAATGAGAGCTTTCATTTGCAGTAAATAAATTAGCGATATCTCAAATACGTTGCGTTTTATTTAAAAATTAAAATGGATACTTCTTATTGGAAAACCCATTATAAGCTTACAAGAGAATCCCCGGGCAACTTTAGCTAAATTATTAGGTTATTCATTATAGCAGCTCTCCAAATTTTTTTCATTTAAAAATTTAAGAAGCCCAAAGTCTTTAGTTTAAAATGGCTTTGTATCCAAAATGCGAACCTTTTTCTGTTCTTTACACTTTTTCTTAAGCGCATTCAACTTAAAAAGTTCATTCATAACAGCTCTAAGATATTGTCCGCATAATTGCTGGCTTCAGCGTGGTACATTAATTCTAGTTATGAGTTCTACGGTCGTAGCTTTGCAATAAGTACTAAAAGAAGTATCCCTCCCTTATTTCGTAGCCACACCGACGAGTAAAACTGTACGACGTATACCCCAGATTAAGGATGTGTGCCAAACGAGCTAAATGCTGGCTAAATCTATTACTTTTTCAATTAGTAAATTTGCGAGCTTGCTAATTCTTCTTCTTTCTAAACGACTAATTCTTCTTCTTTTTAAATGGCACATTCGTTTTTTTAATTTGAAAGTTTTTTAAAAGTATTTCTTTTGGGTACATATTTCACAATGTATTAACGAAATCAAAGAGCGAGTGGTTATAACCGATGTAAGTAAGCAGGAATAAATTTTTGTAATTATTCACGGATTGAAATATTGTCTTTTTAATTACTTCAGGGACGAACGATGAAACAATGAAGTTTATTGCAGCTAGGATAACGTTTGATGAGGAATTCACAAATAAAATATTCGATGTAAAACAGGTTTGGGAGTAAGTAAATGTTTTTGCTAAAATTATTTTATTGAAATTTAATTATTGTACAATTTTTAATCTAGTCATGTTGCATCAGAGGCCGGGATTAATAAGTCGCATGAAAAATTAAAAAAGAAATGGAACAACTTAAATGCATTTGTTTCAGCAAATTAGAGAACCTCCAACAAACTCATCCTTCTCTCACCCGTAGTCCTCTTCTTCTTTTTTTGTAAAATTTCTGCAGTTATAAATAAAATTCGCGAAAATAATATTACCGCCATAGACTCTTTATTTATTACCTCATTTAAATCCATCTTGTACAATTTATGTAAGATAAAAATTAATAAATGCCACACAATTCCAATAGCACTGAAAGTGACAGCTAAATCATACTAAATCATACTATAGTCAATTTGTAGATTTTCAAGTACACAGATTTTTAGTACTCAGGTTTTTTTTTCAAAAAGGTGTGGATCTAAGTTCGAAATTGTCAAAGTCTCTTTCGTAGAATTCCCATAAAAATTATCCGATTTCTTACGTATATTTCAATCTTAGAAGAAAACCTGTTGACATAGAGCCCTCAAGTTAAAACGCAATAGTTATATATTATTATTTTTGGAGTCCCTTTAGATCTCTATAACTTGTTTTACATATTATTTCGAGGGTCTTCTTCCACCTTTCCCAGCTTCTGATTAATTACAGTGAAATATTTCAGATTAAGTATTAAATTCAGCCATATTATAACGAAGTTGAATATCAGCTAATAATTTTTTGTATTACTTCATTTCCTAAAAATCCGTCTATTTCTAGAAGGGAAGCGTTTCATTTTGTAGGTACACACACCACTTAAATTTTTGAAATCCAAGCAATGCAATGGATATCTTAACAACCACCCTCCGGTGATAAAGAAAATCCTGTAAATTAACGATTTATACAATTATTATGGATCTTTGTAGAACGCAAAATCTAATTGGATATATGATACTCTACATTTTCGCTACCGAATCTAATCAATTGAAAAGTTTGAAAAAGCTTTAATGTACTCCACAGGACTTCGTTGAGCCCTGAAATAAAAATTCCTCCAACTCCTTGTTTTTTATATGCATACTAGATGTAATACAAATAAATATCGCAATCGATTCCAACTCTTAGAGTTTGAGGAAGCACGTGCTTTTATATAATAATCAAATTCAAAGTTAATCCACATATTGTTGAGGAACACGCCTCACCATATGGAGCCTACTCCTGCTCTAACAGGAAATTTTATGAAGGCGAGAGAATTCAGAAAAGAAATATGTTTTTCACTCCAGTGATTATCTTCACGTGAAGGTTAATGACTTTTGACAAATCACATCCCAAAGGAGGAAGGTCAAGCAAGCTGTGATTTCTTGTTATTATGCTGCTAGTGGTTTTACTTGGTTTCTATTACCTTGCTTGGCAACCGATTAGTATTTTGTGAACTGAAAAATTCTTACGAAAATTCAAGGATTTTATTATCTTATGGATAGATACGGTAATGTAGCTAATTATTTACGAAGTGGATACATGGAATCATCCTTTTGTCGCAACAACCGGTCGATAGTAGGCTTGTTTTTGATACAGGGAAACTGAATGTCATACGGAACAGTTTACCAACAAAGTCTTGATTTAAACCTCCATCTACGACTGAAATATTTTGGATATTAATGGAAATAACTCGTTATCTGTGCTAATATATGTAGATAAAGATGTTGGAAAATCGTTTGAAGAGAATAGTGCTGACGACGTCTATGAATTTCTATCACTCAGTAATAATAGAAAGCGAAAAATGTCACTCCAACTCTAACTTGTACAAAAATGAGAATGACGAACTTGTTTCGGACATCCGAACAATAATCTAGAAGAGATTTGTAGTGTTTGGTACACTGTTACATGATTATTATCATTAGTAATTCTAATAAATGATACCCAGAGATTCTTTTTGCAAGAATATAATGGAATTGTTTTGTTATAATGGTGTAGATGCCCTGTTGATGGCCCAGAAAGATCCCTAGTTCCATGCCACTGCAAAAATACAGACTGCCACGCCACCTGGAAAGCAGATCAACGGTTAATTGGTGGGTGGTAAGTGTCACGTCGATGATGTACGGCCTAAGTGATAAGCAATGTCGTCTAATAATAAAGTCAATAATGTGATAGAGTCTTGCAATTTTTTATTTTTCAAGAAATCCATGCAGGTCTATTCGATGTGGATAGTGTTCTGATGGGAAGACTTTGCCAATTTTTGATCCTCATACTTTTCACTCAGTGGCGCACTGAGGTAGGGTCAAACGGGACCCCCTCCCTCTACCCTAAAAAATCAGTTTTTTTTCAATTCACACCACTTTCACAGATAATTACTAACGGTCATGAAATTTTCCAGAAACTAAGAATTTATTATGGTGAGTCTTTCATCATTTTTGACTCTCTAATCGCGTTAATATTTCAAATTGAAATTTTGTTATGTTTTAGTGGATAATACAAGATTGAAAAAAAAAAAAATAATGGAATTAAAAGTAGGTACGTCTTCCAGAATATTCAAGGATAACAGATATAATCGTTGTCTTTGACATCCCTTTTCTCTTATATTTTTGAGACGGCATTTTTCCTAGATAGCTTGAAATCGTAACTTTCAAATGAGCCATTCTTTCATGAATAGAAAAGTTTTTATGAATTTTTAAAGAAGACCAGGGCAGCATTTTTTCGATATTTCAAAATGCTATAATTTGCGAAATACGCAATGTATAGGGAAAATTTTTCATTTGTATTTCTGTTTTCACAAACGCTCCAAATATGTCAAATTAAAAAAAAAAGCAATGGTAATGGTCATGTCATACATGATATGGAATGACCCATATACCTGACACAATGGAAATATGTATGGAATTCAATATCTTCAAAAAATGAGTTCTTAAGTTTTCAGATGGGCTCAGGACGCGAACTTAAAGCCCTATTTGTCCGACGCCTTTTGAACTTGGGGCACATATGGTATACCCGCCCCCCCCCCCTTTCAAATTGCGGGTGCTACTGTTTCCATCTAAGCAAGCTACGTATAAAATTTTAAGATTTTACAACATAAATAACTACAATATTAGATTACATTCTTTAAGAATACAAAAATTAATTATTGATGTGATATTTCCACAAACTAATTGCCACAAAATCCTACTTTTCATCCCCTATTTCTCTACATATAATGAATTTAAACACAATATACATATAATATGTTGTCGGCACCTAGCTTTTAAACCTAAACTAAATAAAAAGGAATCTTATTACTCATCATTTATCTGGACCAGAAATTAATTTATAAAAAATATACTTTTGTAAAGGGGGGCGTTTTGTATCAGTAGTATTTGTATACTCATCAGTACGGCTTGATTCCTGTTCGCCGTAAACGCCAAGGTAACAGCCAAGCTGACCTCATATATGAAAGAACTTAAAAGAATTTTTTAAGTATGAATTATATTTGAGGCGAAATATTAAGTATTTACATGAATGCCTAGCTAGATTAGCCCTATGTGGGACTAGTATTTCATAAGAGTTTTTTCATAGCGAATTAAATCAATAATTGGCGTATATGGCAGGCAGAAACCAAGCCTTACTGATGAGTATACGGTTGCTGCAAACACGAAACGCCCTCTTTTGAAATTTTTTTTTTTCAATGATTTTTCGTTTCTAAACTGTTTTTTCCACTCAATTCACGATCTGCGGACTTGGCAGCAAACTCGATCAAACTTCAATTCAATTCGATATGAATTTATTTCATAGTAAAACTCATATTAGGAAGGAACAAAATGCTTGCAAAATTATTAAATACATATGCTGCGGTTGTAAACTGCGGAATCTTACAGCTTTCTTCATAACTATAAAAATATAGGAGATTCTTACAACTTTCTTCATAACTATAAAAATATAAGAGATTCTTATGACTGCAAAGAAGTGAGAAAATTCCATGCAGTTTGAATAAACTGTAGGTCTGACGTAAAAAGCATTGTTGTGAGGCAGCTTTTGACAGACTTCAAACAATCACCGTTTACTGACAGTTACAAGGTACGACTGTTATGAACCACGGTTACCTTGGGCGTCACGGTATCACACGATTGTACTACAGATATTAATTATTATAAAGGTCGCCAATTCATTTCAATTTCATTTTAGAAGGAAGTTAAGGATGTTCATTATCCAGGCTCGAAAAATACCACAGATTTGGATGTAATTCTAAATCCTCACCTTTCTTTTGAGCGTCATACCTATTACATAATTAGTAGGGCTAATTCGATTTTGGGTTTTGTTAAGAGAGAGTGTAAAGAATTTGACGACCTTTATATTACAAAGCTTCTTCACTGCACCTTTGTTAGGTTGATACTCCAATATGCAAGCCTTGTCTGGACTCCTTACTACCAAGTGCAGATGAATGGCATCGAAGCTCTTCAACGCAGATACCTCCGATTTACGCTCCGTGGGCATCCTTGAAGTAATCCTTTAATCTTGCCTGCCTATGTGGACTGTTTGATTTGATATCCTTGCAAACGCTGGAAACTAGACATAATACCTCTAACATGTCTTAATTTTCGATATTTGAAAGGGAACAATTAATTCGCCTCTTTTTCTAAGCTCAATCAGGTGTATCAACCCCGATTCGCACACTCAGAAAGCATAACTTCCTCTATCTGCCTTACCATAGAACCAGCTATAGAGTGAACGAGCCTTTAACTCCAATGTCTTATTTCTTTAATGAGCACTTCGACCATATCAATTTGAATTTTTCTAGACTGCAAATGAAAAATTAGTTCAAATTTTATCTTAGTTAATTTATTTGTTTCTTTGTTTTTGTCTTCTTCTTTTTTATAATTTTTTTTTTTTGTTTATTTTTGCGTGGAATGTTTTTTCATGTGATGATTTAGTAATCAACATGATGAATTTTGAATAAATAAATAAATTTAATATATATATAGGAAATAATCGGAATTCTTCATATACCCAGTATCCATCAAAAGAACAGTATTGCTCTATGAATCAGATCAAAGAAGTCGTTCAATTTCTTGCAGAAATAGTTTTTGCTGCCATCTACTGTTTCAACTGTTGAACTATAGCATTACACCTACTATATCTCAATTTAGTACGCAAGTGCACTGCAATAATTCTCAAAGCTTGGACCTGGTGAGTAGAATATCAATAGTAACCCTATGCTATTCAGTTGAGTTCAGACCAAATTATAAGAAGATTTTCATCTGGTAATATTTCTTTTTTCTCTATCGTCTCATCTAAATTTAAAAACAGAAATATTGTGTTAATTATTTTATGCGGGGGATTTATATAATTTCTCATTCCGTAGCCAAGTCAAAGTCATTAAGTTAATTTGACCAAGTTCTCCAAATCGCGTTCTTTTAGAAAAATCCAAAGCCACGATTACACATTGTTGAACCAGTTCAGTTCTGAGCTATCATTTAATCTTTTCAGCAGTAGGTTTTTTTTAGAATTTTCGATCCCCCAACATCCCAACTATAGCAGCTCATTCGAAGAGCTTCATGTTGAAAAGTATTGCTCCTATCCAGACACCCATACAAATGTCTTGTCAATTTGAATTATCTTTGATGGGAATTTTTCCGGAAGTAAATATATCGAAGGAGGAACATTTTACTAAGGCTAAGAAAATAGCCTCTCGACCAGATGTGAACCTACAATCTAGATGAACAAAAAAAAATGATGATTTGAATAAAATTTTGCAATAGTATACTTATGTAGTTCTAGCGCTAGAATTTTATGAGTTAACGATTCTACTTTACAATTGGAAGATAAGTTGGAACATCATCAAAAATCGATTCATGTTTTATTGTCGAAGAAATTTTCATGTCTAAGGCGATTTCTTTCAACACGTTTTCAAATACTATTTCCAGCACGTTTTATTTCCAAAGACGTGTAGACGTGAAATTAGGCATATCCTGAGAAGTTATTTGTGGTCGTTTCTTGAATGTAAACTAGAATAAATCCGGCGCTATAAGCGATTAATTATGTTTTAGCAGCCCGAACCTTGAAATCCTCATCACGACTGGATGGTATGCAATAAATTTGTACGCTCATTTCAGTTACCTTTATTGAGTTGTTATATAATGCAAGCATACCCCGTACACATTTTCAAAAGATTGTTACTATGCTATCATGAGAGTACGTCTTATAGGACCTGTGAGAAAATGAACAGCAATATAAATTCTTTACTTACCCCTTCTGCTGAAATTATGCGATAATTCTCCATTTATAACAATCGTTAACGTTCGTAGAGTTGTGCCTTTATGACATATGTGTAATTTAAGCTCCATTAAGCATTCGAATCTTTTATTACCATCATGTGGATTTTATTAGTACTTATAGCATGGCTATAAGCTTGGCTTTTCATTGTTTACGAATAGAACGTACGGCGGCAGTGTGGTATTTGTGGTGTATTCACTTCAAATGTAAACGTATTACCAAGTACTCCTTTGCGCTTTCAATAAGAATCTTGGATTATATTCCGTTGTTAACGAAACTTTTGCGTACTTATTACAAAAAAAAACAAAAACGTATAACCACAAAGGTTGCATGCATGAATTTTGTTAAAAAGAATTTTAAATAGTAATAGTTGCAAAACCGTATAGTAGTATAGAAGATTTTGATTGATTCGAGTTCTCTGGCTTGAAAATTTCTCCTTAGATAGAACTACATATTTGTAACCCGCCATAAAAGGCCAGCATGTGAATAATTATATAATTCCATGTTTTGGGAAATATTTTCGGATCCTGCAGGATGATGACTGACTTAGAGATGTGCTCAAGTCCCAATAAGAATACGATGTGAATGTAGATGCGAGAATTCCCTCGTTTTCTCGTTGTATTGGTCTATTGCTGATCATTTACGATACTCAGTTTGCAAGGACATATAGTTATGAGTAATCTCAAAGCTTTTACTTAGTTCTGCTCGTAATGCAGCTGTAGTACAGCTTTGAGAAATACATAAAGATGGAAGTTCCTGAGAAAGTTGCCTTATAAGGCATATTAAAGGGTGCTCTGGGCTGGATTGCATGAACTGATTAGTTTTAATAGTTATAGGAAGAAGATGAAGAAAGATGGATCGCTTCAATTTCCATAGAATCCATAGAATTACAAATCTGTGGTTATCTTGTTCACATTATAAACACTATGCTGACTGCAGATGGAATCGGAATTTGTGTAGATTTGAAAATTTCGCAGACAATCCTTGTTCCTAAACTTGGAAATCAGCAGATATCTCTATGATTTAAGGGCAATCGATGTACTACCCTTCCTCCGCAAAGACTTTGAAAGAATAATAAGGCAGTAAATAGTTAAGTATATTTTTTTTATAATATCAGTCTTATAAATTGTGTCGTATAAAGTGTAACGCATTGATGATGATAGGATTACTATTCTCGTTATAAGCATATAAAATTCATAGGCAGTTTTAGCATAATTGATTTGATTAGACGCCTTCTTAAGAATTGAGTTCAAAGTATTTGCCTATGTAAATGTAATGGATAATTTTCTATTTTACACAGTAATCTACCCTTGATTCTTTGTTATTTTTCGGTGATAACTAAAGCTTGTTTTATGTCGATTATGATTATCTTTCTAGTATACATGTAACTAAATATGGGTGTTTATAGTATGGTTAATTAAAAAATACGAACGAAAGAAAAACAATTATAAAAAAAGGGAGCCGTAGTAATAACTGAAATAATAAACTCTGTTTTAGTTATAAACATGAAAAATTTTCTCCTTTTTTTTTATAAAGTGAGGTATTTAGAATTTTTTATTGGATATTTTCTAGAAATTGTTATGAAATACTAAATAAATAAAATCTACAAATATTCATAAGTAGGTACTGAGATTTATGCGCCATCTCTGTCTGAATAAAGTTGTAAATTATATACTGAGATTCGCTGATCTGTTTACTATTTATATTGAAGTAACTGAATAGATTGACAGCGATTAAAGGTAATACTAAGTATTTTCTTAATTTATTATTTAAAAAAAATGAAATTGTTTTATGTAATGTTGGTTCATTAAGTTGAATATGTTATGAAGAGATTATAAACCGGTTTTGAGCCGAACCAGAAAATCACCAAACCAAACCACTATTCTGTGACCCTAGACCAAAACACCAAACGAGCTTTAACATTAAACAATTTAAACCAAACCAGAACCATATTGAATTAGTAAACAAAAATATAAGTTGGCAACTCCGCCGGATACTGACTGTTAAATGTAAAAACTAAATAACGTAAATCACAAAAAATTTGATAAATTCAGAGAAAAAAATTGAAATTAAATTACTTTCGGCGGTACAGTAAAATTCAGTAATGCTTTCTTTTTTATCCCGTACTGTACAAATGTGGAAGAGTTTACCATCTTCTGTGTTTCCTCCGGCATACTATCTGCGTGACACTCATCGGCACTCTCCTCATATCCCCTAATCCTTTCCCTATCTCCTTCCTGTCATGCTGTGCAAACGAAGACCTAAACCAAAACCAAAATTTCAAGGTAACCTTAAACCAGACTAAAATAAAGTTTGGGCTCCATCTCTTCTTCAGTTATGTATATCATTTTGAAATTAGAGCAACCCCCTGTCCTGTTAGCTTCAAGAGATTGTCAATTAATCACTTTCCTAGTATGTAATCTTATCTCATTAGTGTTCATGAATTCATTTCTCTAATTTCACTTATTACTTGCAATTAACTCTTGTAATATATATCTATCTCTAGTTTTAATTATAGTAAGTACAACATAGATTAACGTACAACGGAAGTTTTGTGTGACTCATAATTTTCTTTTAGTATTGAATTTACCTTGGAGTAGGCGCAAATTAATGAGCTTGATCTCACTTGTGCTCTTTTAATAAAGAATTATTTATTTATTTATTTAATTTTACTTCCTTCAACTTGAATTCTTTTGGAAAAAATATCTTTAATTCTGTTTGCCAACTTTTCTTATTTATCGTATACTGCAGCTCATTAAATATTATTTTAAATTTGTCGACGTATATCTATTGAAATATGATGTCATCTTTCGCTAACGATAGTGATCCTATTTTTATTTTCTTCATTTCAAAGATCATTGTCTCCAAGATCAAACCTAAGTCGTGATATTGATTATTACTGATTTTGATTATCACAGCCTTTTTATTTATTATTATCTTTGGCATTTATACATTAATTCTTTTTCTTTTTTTCCTATACCTATTTTGTCTATTAGCATTGTTGCTGTTATTATTGTTATTGATTTCATAGCGTAATGTTTTGACCCTTTTTACATCACTAATTTAGATGCATTCACATGCATAAAGATGAGCAGTCTTTATGTTGGTAAGGGATTCATGCTGGGTCGCTTACTTTTATCTTCATTGTCCTTTTTAGACATAGCTCTAGTTGGTATGTTAATATTAGACGTAGGTATCATCGATTTAAGGATATCAGAATCTATTTTTATGCTCGATAAAGCATCAGCATTAGTGTTCATTTTGCCTTGATTGTAGATAATCTCGAAATCATAATCAGATAGGTCAAGCCTTATCCTTGTCATTTTTGGAAAGGGGTTTCAATGTGTGAAGAGACTTACCAAAGGTCTGTAGTCTACGACCACTGTAAATTACATCAATTAAGTTGGGACCGCCATTTTATGGTAGAAAACTTTTGAATACCTCAAGATTTAGGGCTCAATTAGGGCTAATTTAATGCCACTTCCCCGAATATAATGCTGTAGTATATTTTAAAAAAAATCCATGGATAACCCAACTTTATTAAAAGTTAGGACCACCACTAGTGAAAATAGGTTAAATAGTATTCTCACAACAGTATTCACTGCATAATATTTTAAAGCTCAATTGGGGCTAATTTAAAGCCTCTACCCCGAAGGTAAAAAATTAATCGTGACACCTACCAACCGCTTTTCAATGCGGAAATGTTTAGAATATTTTCCAGTATTATTTCTTGATCAAGATTTTAGACCTCTCCGTACTACGGGCAGCTGCTTTTTTGTTTACTTCTACCTGGCTGCAACTTTGTGTAATGCCCAGTGTGCAAAAATCTGCAAGCGCAGTAATTATGATTAATAAAGAATAGATCGATATCCGAGTGCATTTCGTTGATCAGAAATATAGAAAATGAGGTCAGCATAAATCGAAGTTTATAAATACAGAGTTACTGGAATAAAGAAAGCAGAGCTAATTATGAAATCTAGAAGTGTTCTTCATTTCGAACCAAACTGAGAACTCCCTTAGCTCCGATATGGTTACACTTCTAGGTAACGCGAAAAGAAATGAACCAGTTCTTTTTAAACTGACAAATGGCAGTTTTTTTGGTGAAAAATGGATTTACTTTAATCTCATGTTTGCGAACAATCTTCACGTCCGGGAAATTTGCCACCTTAGCGAAAAACGTTCACAGTAGACCACTAATGCATATGAAAAAAGAACGGGCAAAATATATGCAAAATGATGGAAAGGATGTGTATTTGAACCAAGTGCCAAAAAACCTCTTTTAACGTTAAAAATGTGTGTGGGAACCTTACAGGATAAAAAAAAGTAGCCCCGCCACTCGGTTATACTCTCTACCCTTATTAATTTGACACCGCGCATGCCATATTTTGCGTAACCCGTATGGAGGGAAAGTGCTGCCCCTCACCCCCCCCCCCCCATCCGACAACCAAATTTTTCTACTTATCTTTTTCTCCCGAATATCACAAATACAAATGACGGAAAGTTATGTATGTAGAAATCCGTTTCAAATCCTATTGGAAAACACAGAAATATTAAAATGTATGTAGCGTGTGGGCTCAAGTTCGATGGAGCATTTTGTATTTAAAATTTTTATTTTTGTGCTTTCTTGGTAACGATTACATTTTTACCTTCGGGATAGAGGCAATAAGTTAGCCCCAATTGAGCCCCAAAATATCATGCAGTGAATGGTATTGTGACAATACTATTTAACATAACTTAAGTAGTGGTGGTTTGAAAAAATCTACATTTCTGAGGATTTACTTTTAGGTTATATTTTCTCAGTCTGTATAAAATTTTTATTAAGTTTTGGTTATGATGTTTTAGACTACATCCGAAAATTATTATATCATCCATGTAGAGGAATGTTTCTGAATCTAACCCAGCTAAAGCTAAAAACCATAACTCTTCTGGGGACAGGAGTTCGGGGCTGGTCGAGCAGTCGTTGGAAAGATCATGGTTCTACATACATTAAGCTCTCTAAGTGGCCGTATACACTCTGTAATTTTTAAAATACAGGGTACTTTGTGAAAAACTACCGAATTTTCTTAATCACCCTGTAACTCAACTCCGAAACGGTTGAGAAGCCGCTTCCCCTTTCCATACATTTTTTGTTTAACTAGGTGACTACTTTCACATCCTGTCCTATAGATCACCGTGAACGAAACACCCTGTATAAATAGTACTACATGTATACATTTTTTTGGAAGAGTGTTCACGTTTCCGCCGCTGTAACTCGTTACACATCAGACTTATATAAAAGGGTTTTCACAAAAAAACGTAGGGAATTTAGTCTTCTTAAAATTTATACTTTTACATTTTTGTCGTAGGATCAACCGTTGAGAAATTATTTTGAAAAAACCAATTTTTGGTACCTCTAATGCAAGGTGGCGGTCCGCGCGACCCACCTCAAGGGTCTAAACTTGATTTTTTCATCGGGACCCGGAACTGAATAACATACATATATAAAAATCCCAACTACCCCACCTTTTGTGGAGCAAAACCTCCTACTTACTGAACTGTGTCAATAAGGAATGTTGTGTGCACTTGTGTGCTCTACACCACCACGGTTTTTCAATGCTTGAAAGCTCTGCAGAAATTCTAAATTACATACTTCCTTTTTTCCTTCTAAGGAAACAGCAGGAACAGTTTATGCTCTGTTTCAATTTCGCTCAGAAACTTTTTAAGCCCTATCTCTGGATATGTTCAAGGTATCGACATAACTATGACTACCACATTTAATGTCACAATCTTGCCTTCTCATCGATTCAGTAGGATAGAAACAAAAAATTCGCTTCCATTTACCTTACCACATTTGAATGAAGTTCCACTGTGTCACAAAAATTTATTGCAAGTAATTTTGACATTTATTTCTTCACTTTTGCCAATAGAGTGATATCGGTAGTTATATAATAATGTATTGACACTTTCCGTTTAACGGGGATTAGTGAACAATTCTGAGATTTAAAACCCGGACAAGGCGGTTGCTTTCCATATCCTAGATCAGGCGTGTCCAACCCGCGGCCCGCGGGCCGCATGTGGCCCAGGCCGGCTTTGAATGCGGCCCAACAAAACTCATCTACTTAAATACTTTCTCAATTAATTTTATAAAACATTTTCTTTATCTATATAACATTTCCATGGGAGTAGTTACTTCTCGACATAATAAATGTACAATTGCGCTATGTGGCAATAGAAAGTTTTCAATGTGCAATTGTACTTAGTCAAATTGACACTGAAGACATTGTGGACATTATTTATTTTTCGGAAGTAAGATGGTTAAGTCGGGATAAAATGTTGAAAAGATTTTATGTTTTGCGAAATGAAATCAAGAATAAAATCTGTGCCAGAACTTGATGATAAAAACAGGCTCACAGATTTTGCTTTTTTTAGTACATAGACTTGACAGCTCATTTGAGCTAAATTTGCGTCTTCAAAGTGAAGTACAACTATGCCTCAAACTGTAGCGGCTTTCGAAATGAAACTGAAACTATGGTAGTCACAAATCCAAGCAAATAATTTTATGTATTTTGAAACGTTGGCTAAACACTGTCCTGAGAGTAACGAAAAATATGCAAACTTGATTTTCGATTTGATACAGGAATCTGAGAAAAGATTTCAAGATTTCCAAAAAATCATCAATTTTTTTAGATATTTGCGACTCCATTTTTAGTCGACATAAGCTTACCAGGAAATTTTCAAATAAAATGGCTAGAGCCGTAATCTGATGTTCAACTTTAAGAAATATTTAATAATTTCTCTTTACTGGACTTTTATAAGAATTATCTTCCCAGAAAAAAGTACCCCTTGCTTCACAACTCATGACATCGCTATTTGGAAGCAACTAAATTTGTGAGCAGCTATTTTCTAAGATGAAGCACACAAAGAATAAAAATAGGATCAAAATAACTTATGAGCACCTTGAGAACTCACTGAGAGTTGCATCAACTCCGATCGCAAAATATCGAAGCATTATTGTCTCAAAAACAATGTCAAATATCACATCAATTTCCTGTTGCTATTTCTTAAATTTTATAATAAAAAATTTATGAATTAATGAAGCTTAAATTACTTAAAATTTTTAACTAAATATGTATATGTATATTCCTCGTTTTTATTCATTAACTATCTTTAGGGTTCGTATATTTTATGTGTGGCCCAATATAACTCGTCTACTTCCAATGCGGCCCAGGGAAGTTGAAAGGTTGGACACCCCTGTCCTAGATGAAATCATAGGGTATTCCAGTTTATGATTCCATTTGTAACGCACACAAATAATAGTAGTAGAGCAAAATGGGTTAGACAACCTCACATAATATTAAAAATTATTCTGATTTTTAAATGTTTTTCCGTCTGTCTGTCCTCATGATAACTCGAGAACGTGTTCACTTAGAATGCTGAAATTTTATACACAGGCTGTTTTTTTTTTTTTTTTTTAGAAAGTGTATTTATGGAACAAATCGGGTAACTCCTTCGTAGGGTTGCCATACAAAATTTCATTTTTCACAAATTATTTGGGCACTCCCTGAGAAGGCGTCGACGTAGAGGGCTGAAATTTAGTAGGTACGTGGTGTTTTCATAGCAATAGTAAATAAAATCTCTCTTTCTTAGTATTGCCATACAAAACTTTTGTTTTTCACTTTATTTAACTTTTATTTTCATCTAGGCTATAATATTATTGATCTTAGACCAATTATGACTTTTTCTCTTATTTCTCTTGTATTTAATAAATTAATTTAAAATCGTAAAAATAAAAGTCACAAAAATTCTTTTATGTATCCCATCTGCACGCTTAGTTTAGAATAATGACACATTAGATCTAATGCACACATTTTTAAGCAAGATATTGATACGGGTAACTTCACCCCAATCAATCCTATAACAACAACATTATACCTTTTTGGATAAGTTGAAGAAGTTATAAATTACTTTTAATGAAAAATTAGGTTAGATTTCCATGTACGATGAGAAGAGCATCTCACAACCGTTCTTGAGTATATGGTGACAGCTTTAGATTTTAGCTAAAGGACATCCCCCCATTTTGCTGTACAAAATCTTGTTTTAACTTTGAAACTTCCTCACTTAAATTATTGTGATTGCCTGTAACATGTAAATGATTACTGAAGTTCAAATAAGTTTGGGATAACAATTAATCATTGCTTGAGGCTTGCGCTCGGTCGAAATGGACGACAATATTCTTGAATATACGAAAGAGGTAGTTGGATGTAGTAGTATGGTGGAACTACTTGATTTTAGAAAATTTCGTATCTTGTTTAATTTAATTAATTCTATAATTCTTGATTATCTCTGACAAAGGGTATAGTTCTTGAGCTCGTTAAGAACAGAAGGATTCTTGTCATCAAGGCATAATTGTTTACAATTTCATAAAACTTTTTTTAATCTGTGTTCCGAAGATTTGGAGTCACCTCACAAAAGGTTGTAACAAAAAATTATGATTTATACATTACTGGTATATGCTCATATTGTTTAGTCTTTTATCACATTGTCATTGCCATTGCATTTGCTTCCTGCGGAACATTATATTTTGTAATATTATGCACAACTATATATCATCAATTTTCGCTGATATTTAAATGAAATTAATGGGTACATTACATGAAAACCACATTTTTAGTAAACAGTCTTATTTTATTTCATTGTCAACTTCAAAAAACTTTTCTATATTTGTAGTATCAATGAAAAATCAACAACATCACCCGCAGGATTATATAACAGTATTTGAGCAGCGATTCCACATGAAGTTGATTACCTTGACACCCGACCATCTTCGATTTTGATGAAACTTTCAGAATTTGTATGGAATGCGAAAATAGCTCGGTCATATTTATATATTTTGTTAATAATAGAATTTTTCTCAGATTGTATTATTAGTCCAGTCAATAGGGGTTTCTACTTATTTCAGGACCCCAATGAAAAATCCAAATTTTCACCATTTGAAGGAGTCTACGCGGTCCGAGATTTTGGTTTAAAGGTACAAAAAATTGTTTTTTTTTCAAAATTATTTCTCAACACTTGATCCTACGACAAAAATGTAAAAATATTAATATAAAATATAAATATGAAGAAGACTAAATTTCCTATATTCTTTTGTATAAACACTTGTTTTGTAAGTCTGATGAGTGACGAGTCACAGCGGCGGAAATGTGAACATTCTTCCAAATTAAAATTATATGTATAGTACCCCTTATACAGGCTGTTTCATCCATGGTGGTCCATACGATATAACGTGACAGTAGTCACCCAATTAAACAAAAAACTCTATGATAAGAGGGGGGGGGGGGGGGTGGAACATGTTCGGAGTTAAATAGTTATTGAAATAGAGCCAGATGAAGACTGATTTTAAATGCCCTTTTGATGAAGAAAATTCAGGTGCAATTATATTTACTAAACAATCTGGACCAAGTAATGAAAATTAACCGCAACAGCATTTACGCATGAATTAAAAAATGATATTATGCTGTACTAGTTAGGATGATTCTCGTTATGGGGGTTGTTTTCTGGGCTTTGCGATGAGTCTTTTCGAAAGGTAAATACCAGTGGCGGATCCAGGGGGGGGGGGGGCTCGTGGGGGGGGGGGGGGGGGGGTCATGACCCTAAATTTGAAGA